>JBBBDQ010000354.1:1907500-1942500 GCA_037127315.1 Ascarosepion bandense
AAATAAAAAGACAAGAATCAAATCGTCTTTTCTCTTCCCCACTCCTCTCGCCATTCTATCGCTCTTTTCATACACTCGGTGATGGTCGTTAGGATATCAGTCACAGCCGTCAAACAAGTTCTGCGACCATATCACCCCTTACAACTGGCCACCTTACTCCCAAGACTGAAACCTCCTTGATTATTACGAGTAGGGCATAGCTGAGTGAGAGACCAACAAAATTCCTTGTAACACCAAAGATGAAATGAAGGTACGGATTACGGCATTTTTCGCCAACTTAAACAAGGAGAACGTCCAGAAGAGATGTAGAAGATTCTGAAGTTGTCTGGAAACCGTGATTGAAGCTGTTATGGTTTATAAAATGGCGAGTGGTCTAAAAATAGAAAAAGATAGACACACTGACGCCAAGAATACAAAATTGGGCGGCAAAATAAGGAACCTTTCTTTTAGTAGGAATAGGAGTAAGAGTAGGAGTAAGAAGTAGGAGTTAAGGACAGTAGTTTTGTGTAGGAGATTTGAAAAGATGAAGACGCTAGTCAGTTGACCACTAAAAGTCCAGAAGGGATAGGCTCGTTAACTACTAGCATCCCACAGTGAAGAGAATTTAGCTAGTCTGCTCCTGTATCCACACAAAATTTAAAGGTTGTAACTTGATGCAAAAACCTAAAGTTTCATACCAAAAATAAACATCATTAATTCAAGTTTGTGTTATCTTCTAAATATACCAAAACGAAGCAACACAACAAAGCCATTGGCAATTTTATTGAATAAATTTACTCATTAGTATTTCTAGATATCTTTGTGTAATTTTGGTAAATATATCTGTCAAAATGAGATGTAACTGTATGTCAGTATGGATGTGCGGGTGGTGTAATCAGTGACGACTTTGAATAAGAAATCGGAGATCCGAGTTTAAATTCCAGTCGGTTCCGTTACATTTACTTATACACAAATAATACCTTTTGGGAAAAGTCTGAATCCATTTCTCCCCCCACACACACACACACCCAGCTATGTGTTAAACAGGAGGAATTATATCTAGAAAAAAAATCATAGATATTCTAAAGAAATTGTTAATGCAATATTCACTCGCAAATATATATAATGTAATAAAAGTATATCTCGGCTTTAAATAACCCATAAAAGATAATTGATAATTCTTAAAAAAAAAAATCCGTCGATCACAATCAACAACTCCCCGCTCATCTCGAACGATCTTTAGCTGATGCTCTTCTTATAAAAGTCTATGTAAGCCAGTCTATGTATATATCGATCGATCAATCGATCTCCTCAGAGAGAACTTTACCTTAGTCGGTCACGAGGCCACAAAATGTGTGGCACCGATTAGGAAACACACAACCGTGGTAATAACTACACAACGACACTTTATTAGGTAAATGTTAATCTTTCTTAAAGTTACATATGTGAGCTCCCCAATGACGATCGGAAAAAGAGTATAGTACACGCGGATCTGTAATAACCGCCACCGCTTTATAATTAAAACACACACACACGCACACACGAAACACAAGCACACGAAACAACACACTCACAAACATCTTATTCTGCCTACCCGCCTTAATTATTTTCACTTCAGTTTATTTATTTATTTATTTTATTTGTTATGTTCACACTGTACAAGATTGAGTCGCGGTAGAATGTTACAGAGTAGGGAGTACAGGTTATAGGAATATGTGGAGAGAAGAATCCTAGAAGTGAATATGTTAAGCTTTTAGTGATCAGAGGTGTCGGTGTTACAAAGCAGCGGTTAATTGGAAGCTGATCGAATGAAAGGTTTACTTCTCACCAATGAAAACCGAAGGGAATGAGAAACCAAAGGCTTTCTAAGGTTTAATTTACATTTATATGACTTTTAAAAATATGTTGAAGAGAAGAAAACTGATTTTTATACCCACTATCTTTCATTCAACTAAACTAAAAATTCTAGAATAATTTTCCAGACTCCACTCCTCGCTTAGTAGATTCTGAAAAAAAAACTGTCCAGTCCACAGCTTATCGTATTTATCCACTATGCACACTTTTTATTCAAGATACCCGATATTTAGGGGTGGACGATGAACTTCCCAGTGTAAAAATAAAAAAATAACTTTTTCACCTTTTTTGCGCAGGGGAGATAATTTAGTTGTCTTCTGTGGTAGTCTCCCTTAGACCGAAAATTTTAAATTGATCTTTGCTGTTTTTTATGTTTTTAATTCGCATTTTGTGGGCGTAGGTGTTGATGTTTATGTGTGTCTGTAGAATGCTAAATAAGTTGAATCTTAATAGATAGATAGATAGATAGATAGATAGATAGATAGATAGATAGATAGATAGACAGATAGATAGATAGATAGATAGATAGATAGATAGATAGATAGATAGATAGATATTAACTTATTCAGCTAGATAGATGTGCAAAAGCTGACAGAGAGCGATGCAAAAACTGATAGCTAGAGATATGCAAAAATATTTAAATGACGGGTGTAGAGAAAAAGAAGAAAATTTTAACAAGGCGATATTTTATTTAAAAATATTAGTATCCATGCAAAAGAAAAAGTGTGAGTATTCATGAAAATCATTTTCACAACAATGATCTAACATTGCCTGATGACGAGATAGAAATCTCGAAACAGTATAATATTAATTAAAAAACAAATTTAATTAATTAATTGTATTATACTCTACAGTATTTACAAAAATAGAAAATGCCGGAGAATGCGGAATTGTAAATAATGGTTCTCTTCACCTGGATACATACATATATATATATTTCTAAACATATACTGTTAAATATAAGAGACAATGAATCTATTATGTTTAATCATGAGCCGTTCTAAACATCGTATTTTGCCTTTAATTTCAGGTGAATATAAAGACGAAAATTCTCCAAAATTTGGATAATTTTTTATTAAGTTGGTTCTATGCTTTCGGCTCACATGAGCCATCTTCAGAGAGGTTACAAGGACGTTAACATAAAAACATCCACCATCAAAGACGAATTTATCTTGTGTTGACATATATATATATATATATATATATAGTCATCCGCAGACAGATCAGTTTCGCAGTATCACAGGTCATCAGTACGGTTAGACTCCGATTGCTTTTAACTCAGGATTGAAACCCGACCGAAGTGGCGTCAGTCGGCGGTTCTACCTCTTTGCCATGGGCGCATGGTAGAAGGCAGACTTTTTAGCATGTATATTGTCATTATACACGCCCAATAGCCAGAGTGCTCTAATTCATTAGTGAATGAGCGATACGTACATGCCAGAGTAGCTACTGTTTTTCAAAGTCTCCCATTCTTCCAGAGTGCTCAATCAGGGTGTGTGTGTGTGTGTGCGTGTGTGTGTGTGTGTGTGTGTGTGCGCGCGCGCGTGCGCCCAGGAATAAGATTCAGGCAGTGTTGTCATGTAGTAAGGTGATGGTGGAATGTTTATTAAATTGGCCTTGTGTCAAACATAACCGAACTCCCTACAACTTATAGGCTTATTAGAATCATCAGCGTTCTCAGAATTATTAGAATTATCATTAGGTTGAAATGTGGAAGAATAAAATTGTTTTGTTTGTTAAAGTAGAGTTTTATTAACTAAACAGAATGACATCATTTGTAGGAGTCAAATGTTCAGTGAGAAATAGTAGTAAGAAGTGTCCAGAATTCTAGTTGTAAGTAGAAAATGCATTTAATGAAGTTTGTGTTTTTTGGCATTTTTATGACCAGCGAGAAAGTGAAAAGGTAAAACAATAAAGGAAATTGTACTTATTGGCATTAATATGAAGTATGTTGTTGTTGTTGTCATCTTCTTCTGCGAGAATATTGCGGATGGAGAAGAAGAGGTAAACGAAATTAGCATGAGTGAAGAAGGAAAACGAAAACGAAAAAACGGTCGACAGATTAAATTTTTTTAAGTACTCTTTTCTTTGTTTCTAACGAAATTGTTTTGTTTCATAAAACTCTAGCTTAACTTTTGAGAGGCATCTTTCGGTATCGAAATGCGTTTTCTAATTTTAATATCGTGTGGTTCCTTCTGGTTTCCATTCTCTCCAAAATCTCGTTGTTGTCTCTAATTTCTGCGCCCATCTGACTGACTGATTCTGACTTTCTTTGTGTTATTATAGCCATTTAGTTTTTCACACTAGATTGCTAACTTTTCCCTGTTTTGCAAATTGCTTCTTTTCATTGGTTAGGAAATCAATTTAATTCTGATCACGAAATCCGGCTTCGTTTTTTCTTTCAGTACGGGGTCAATCCTTTTCTTATTTGGCAAAATCAGGATTTCATGCGTCTTTGTGAATTTTTGTAAAAGTGAAGACGAGGAGGGAGTTACTTTTAATTTCGTGTCCACTACAGTCACTCCAGCTGGGAGGAAAAAAAGATAAAAGAATGAAGACAAGAAGTACCACATTTTTATAGGCGTCTAACGGCGACCTCTAACGGCTTCTTGCCGAAACTATGAGGGGATAATCTACAATATCAATTTTTTTTTTTTGTTATTATAAGAAGAAAACTATCCACGAAGTAGAGAAGTGACTAAATAATGCCTAAATTGTCACTTGAAAAAAGATACAACTACTCTGTGAAGTCTAGTTGATGGCAATTTGATATAAAACAAATTGATCGTCTAACGTGAAAGTTTCGTTAGAAACAAAGAAAAGAGTGTTGAACTGCTGCATAATGTTCATCTTCCTATATGGGATTAAATACAGGATAACTTCTTCACAGATGAAGAGTAGACATAAGCACACTGCAGCCAGCAGACCACGTGCGGCTTTACTGGTTTTCTCAATGGGGTGCCTAATTTCTTAAGGAAAATACTGTTTATTAAAATGGTGTTTGCTTCTTTTCATTCTCACTTATTCACTCACACACACTCGTACATAACGACATATATAAACAGTAATTGTGTACAAAGTTTCTTGAATTTTATAACATTTCGTTAAAGGTAACATTGTCAGCATTTTAAACCATTGGCTATTTGCACTAAGGAAGACTATACATGTTAACATCTTTTCTTTCGGAAACAGGAAACGTCATTAATAATTATTTTTCTCTAGATAATAATTATAATTCTTTTACAAATATTTTGTACAGTCAAGTGAATAAATTGGAAACAAATAAAAAAACGCAGTCCATGTTAATCACCCTGTCATCAAGGATTCTATTTCACAAAGATTTCAGGATGTGAGTTGTTATAGAAGTGTGACACTATCTCCCGCGGGTATACTTTCTTTTGTTTGGTTTAATACAGCGGAGAGAGAGGAATTAATATTAGTAGTATTATTGGTTATGCTTTATTGTAATTCGCGATGTGAGCTTATGTAAAAAAATATTTTAATACTATCATATACTTGTAAAATCCGGGGAATAGAAAAATTAAGTATTTTAATACTATCATGTACTTCTAAAATCCGGGGAATAGAACAATTAACTATTTTTGGGAAAGAAAGGTAGAAATATAATTCTTCTTCTTTCGTGTTTGAAGCGGATATTTTGGGTAAAGCTAAAATTTTATGAGTAGCCAAAACAAAGTGCCAGGATTGGTTTGATGGGGTCAGGCGGGGTTAAATTCCCTCAACAGATGTTTCCTGAGAACAGAAATTTATGGGAATTGGAAAATCTAAATATGATGCAATCGAAAGGAAATGAGCTGCAGATATTTCATTCGTCGAGCTACCCTCTCCCGCAAATCAAGTGGGTGGAAAACGATCTCATTGGTCAAAGGCTTCGAATCGGCTAGATCACCGGAGAGGATTGGAGAGCGTTATAAAAATAGAGACTCGGCGAGAAAAATCAGTTGAGCCAGGAGCGAGCTTCCAGACGACAAGGAAACCAACCCCTCCACACCGCCGCCGCCACGTCGCCACCATTACCCGCTTCTGATTCGGCAAATCCCGTCAAGTTCCGATACGAACCCGAAAGAACTTTGTTATTTTTTTAACATTACCTAGAAAACGGACAGCTCCAATTTTAGAGAATACGTGAAAAGACTTTAGTGAAAATTTGAATAGCTCTGTTTACTTTAACGAAACTTAGAAAAGACATTTTTATTTAAGGATTGAAAGCTCTGATATTTTTAAACTAACTTTCTCTCTCCGTTGTAAATTTGCATTCCGACAACTGTATTATCTGCTCCTGTGACTAATAATTGTTTTTTTTATTTTTTTTTTTTTATAAAAACATTCTTCGTAACTCTCCAGGAGTGTTCGACCTCATTCATTTATTTTTTTTTTTTTTTTTTTTTTTTGGTGCCGTGTTTATTTTTAACCACAAGTGTACACCAGTGTCCGGACTGGCTCTGATAGAAAGGCAACTACTAAAATTGCACAACGCGGCTTTCTGATATCAATTCACAACGTGGGCAGTGGCCCGTTGTTGCAGTAGACAGACGTCTTGAAAACCAGCTTTTGGGACGACATCATCGGACGAGATCATCACGTCCAGCAACAGCGACCGAACCAAGCGGCCAGTCGGGTAGCAGTGCTACAATTGGTGCCGTCAGAACAAGCGTCACAATTAACGAGCCGACCCGGGCGAAGGTGCCACAGAAGGAATCGTTTCTTTAAAAAATTGATTATCCTCATTTCTAATGCAGATGGTTATGTCCATGTCTTTTGCTGGGAACATGACTACAGTATCATTCATGAAAAAATTCTTCGATTTTTTTAGTACTGTGGCCCGCCTGACCTCATGCGACCTACTGTTCGAAAAAGGTTGTCCTTGCTTGACATAAAGCAACAGGATGTTGAGAATACCATGGACAGAGTGTGTAAGCAACGAGGGAGTCACAAAAAGAACGGAAACAAAAGGTACATTTGAAGTTAGGATCAGAAAGAGACGGTTGAAATTTCTTGAACCCATAATGAGAAAAGAAGGTTTGCAGAATACAAAACTCACAGGACATATTGAAGACAAGATGGGCATAAGAAAGCAGCGAGTAACCTACCTAAAGTGTCTGTGTAAATCAATAATAGAACAGGGACGTAGATAGAAAGTTAAAAATGTCATGTAGAAATACTTTGACGGCTTCTGATCCAATGAACTTAGCTAACTAGTGCTCGCTATGTATGAATTTACACGAACTACTAGACTAGCAACTAGGTCCCACCCTTTTACAGTGAAACCGATAAAATATAACCGCAATTTCTACTCTAACAGCTTCTTTTCTCGCACTTCCCGCCTGCGGAATTATCTTCCGTATACTTGCTTCTCCGACAGCTACAATCTCCAGGAATTTAATGTAAGGTTAATGAACATCTCCTATCTCACTAACTCGCATCCTTTCTCTCAAGCTCTTTTCTCCATACATTCCACCCCCATTACACCGGTATTCTCATCTGTCTATTACCCTCCTCCTGATATCCCCTATAACCTATCCCTCTTTCGAAACACTTTCCCCTATGTAATCCCCTGCACAACAGTGGCAGTAAAACTGCCTTACTTGGGATGAAATGATTAAAACAAAGTATAAACACCGACGCATGTGTTTGAAGACTAATCGCCAGTGAAAGAATAATACAAGAAAAATGGATTATTCCACAGGCAATCAGATGTCTGATAAATAATTATATAAGCACCAGTCGGAAGTCTGGAGGATGTGTGTTGAACGTTGAGCTTATAGCGAATAGGCAGAATAGCGTTGAGCAAATAGCGAGTCACCGGAGTTCAGTAAATAATCCAACTGTGAATCTACTGTGGATCCATTGTATAGCGAGTAACTAACTGAATATACCAAGAAGTAACTTAGTAGGTTCTATTCTACAACAAAAGGCATTTTATTAAGAGATACAAACAACCGTGTGATACCAATACCTCAGTGACTTTGTAGGTTCTATTCTACAACAAAAGGCATTTTATTAAGAGATACAAACAACCGTGTGATACCAATACCTCAGTGACTTTGTAGGTTCTATTCTACAACAAAAGGCATTTTATTAAGAGATATAAACAACCGTGTGATACCAATACCTCAGTGACTTTGTAGGTTCTATTCTACAACAAAAGGCATTTTATTAAGAGATATAAACAACCGTGTGATACCAATACCTCAGTGACTTTGTAGGTTCTATTCTACAACAAAAGGCATTTTATTAAGAGATATAAACAACCGTGTGATACCAATACCTCAGTAACTTTGTAGGTTCTGTTCTACAACAAAAGGCATTTTATTAAGAGATATAAACAACCGTTTGATACCAATACCTCAGTAACTTTGTAGGTTCTATTCTACAACAAAAGGCATTTTATTAAGAGATATAAACAACCGTGTGATACCAATACCTCAGTAACTTTGTAGGTTCTGTTCTACAACAAAAGGCATTTTATTAAGAGATATAAACAACCGTGTGATACCAATACCTCAGTAACTTTGTAGGTTCTATTCTACAACAAAAGGCATTTTATTAAGAGATATAAACAACCGTGTGATACCAATATCTCAGTAACTTTGTAGGTTCTATTCTACAACAAAAGGCATTTTATTAAGAGATATAAACAACCGTGTGATACCAATACCTCAGTAACTTTGTAGGTTCTATTCTATAACAAAAGGCATTCTTTTAAGAGATACAAAGTCGTGGAGAGTTATGACCGCCTATCTACTGAAGCAAGGGAAAAAGTATCAGTTTTCACTTTTAAATTTCTCTTGGACTCAATTTACTGTTCGAATAAGAAAGACTCCAAATCTAAATCATTAGCCTACTCATTAAACAATTTACAATTCTGTATCAATGTTTTATTATTACTATTTATTTCATGGATAGCGGACCACAATCAGTAATCATATGCATTCAAGTCCAGTAAATTCCTTAAGGTGTATGGGATCACAACTCTCAAGTCCCGTAGACTCCTTCCAGAATATGGAACAGAGCTTTCAAGTAATATAAAGTCCTTAAGTAGCATAGGAACACAGCTCTCAAATTCCAAAGACTCCTTCATGCCTTTCCTCATGCATTTCAACATCATCATGCAAGTTATCTCAGGCTCAAAGTGTTCACCACTTTTCGGATTATTCTTGTTATCCTTAATGTTGTAGACCCGGTTAAGAAGTCCAGCAAGAACTATTATAACAACCATAATAAGAAATAACGATATATATATATATATAGAGAGAGAGAGAGAGAGCAACTCAATTAATGACATCTGCCCTTTATGTCTAAGTGAAAAACTACACATTCTCCAGTACCCTAACAGCAACGATTTATTAAACCGTAGAGACGAATTAGCAGTAATATGCAAACATCGCAAATACTTCTCGCTAAAATTTAAGTAAACAAAAAAAAAACAACCAGAAACCCCCCCAAAAGAAAACAATCCCTATACAATACCAACAAAAAATAATGCAGTTGCAACAGAATAGTAGATAAATAAATAAAAAAATATATTTTATACTTATGAAATATGTTGTATAAAGGATAGATTTTATAAAAGAAATATAATTCTTAAATATTATAAAATATTATATTTTATAATATTATAAAATAGCTTAATATTATGTAATATTATTAAATATTCTTTTATGAAGGATATATTTTATGAAAAACAAAAAATAAAAAAAACAAAAAAAAGCACACACTGCAATACAAAATAACAAACATTAAATTAAGAAGAAACCAACCCCAAAACAAAACACCACCTACCAACCCCTAAACCAAATAACAACACGCTAGGCGCCAGCAGCACCAGCTCTTTCAAGATTAATAGATTAACCTATCATGAACTCTGCCAAAAACAAACACTTAACCCTAAGACCTGAAAAAAGGTCAACGGAACTCAAAATACAGACCAACCCCTCTAACACCCCAAAATAACAAATCCAACACAAATAAACTGGCTTTTTCAACTAGATAATTCTCATTTCTAAAAAAAATCACCTGAGGAAGAAGCCAGAAACATAATGGATTGGCTTCGAAACATGAGAAATGTTTTGTGTAGTGATACTATGAATTTAAAAACATTGTAACAACCATTACAGTATATATATATATATATATATATATATATATATATATATATATATATATATTAAACACACCAAAATACAAATACGTGGAACCTTTTAGTAGAACGAATAAATACAGGTTAGGAAGTAATACAGTAATTCGGGACTCGCAACGGTTGTACAGTAGCAGTCTTGGCTATCTCTGCCTATCGTTCTTCGTTATGCTGAGCTGCTGATCTCTAACTCTGAGCTCCGACTGATAAATAGTAATGGTCAACCAGATTACCTCGCTAGTTCTAAACCAACGCCAAGGCACCGGACTCTTTTCAAAAGTTAAAGACAACCGTGTTTCTGATGACATACCCAGATTCGGCACTTACCATCTGCATCAATCCGCTTCATCAAAATTAGTCCCTTCCTGGTTTTCATTGATCTTCAAATGTTGTATTTCTCTTGTTGACGTAGGAAAAACTTCACCAATGTATCCATGTTGAGCCGGCCTACAAGTGAATTCTCGCTAACACTATCACCGACGACCTTACCTACGCGTGAACTTGGCACGATCTTTAATCCAAACTTCTTTTATGCACCCTGTCATTTCAGGACATAGGCGATCATGACCCTCTACATCTTCCTGTTCCTTGTAGATCTTAATATATATTGTCTTGTTACTTCTCCCAAATACTGCTCTGCTATCTTCTTGCTTAAGTCCACTAAGTATGTCACGCGCTGTTTTCTCTTTATCCCTCTTTTTTTCCTTCTATTTTCCCTGTGAGTATCAAATTCTCCAAGCCCCCTTTCCTCATTGCGTGTCTTTGAACCTTCAACTGTCTCTTCTTTGTGTTATCTCTGCTAAACTGGCTCAAGCTCGCGAGTTAGTTTATGTGCAGTTTTCCTCAGTCACCCTTGCCTTCAGTCTGTCCTGTGAGTATCAAATATTCCAAACCCTCTTTCCTCATTATGAGCCCTAGAAATTTATTCTGTCTCGTCTTGGTGTGAAATATAAGTGTCCGTTTTGCTTCTATTTTCTCTAAAACCTTGTTGTTACTCAAATGTTCGGTCCATGGTATTCTCAGCGTCCTTCTGTGGAACAACATTTATGTTGATCTGTCTGTAAGGAGCTTGTCCAGCAAGCACTGCTCTATAGGAGAAGTGATATTACGTAATGGTTCAGTACTCTTTTCTTTGTTTCTAACGAAATTGTTTTGTTTCATAAAACTCTTGCTTAACTTTTGAGAGGCATTTTTCGGTATCGAAATGCGTTTTCTAATTTTAATATCGTGCGGTTCCTTCTGGTTTCCATTCTCTCCAAAATCTCGTTGTTGCTCACATGTTCGGTCCACGGTACCCTCAGCATCATTTCTGTTGCTTCGAATCTCTCCTTCATCTTAGAGAAGATTGCCCAGCATTAGTTGTCATACAGTATGACATATTGCGTAATAGTTCGGTACTCTTTTCTTTGTTTCCAACGGAATTTTCCTGTCTCTTAATGCTCTGCTTAGCTTTTGGAATGCGTCCTTGGCCATATCAATACGCCTTCAGTAAAATAAGACCTAGTTATCACTCTAATATTGCGTTTCAATTCGTGAAGCCGAGATACTATAGAAGAGCGCGCAGGGAAACAATTACCATGAAAATATTTGTAGAAAAAGAACAAGGAAGCTAGGGTTTCAGAGATGACTGAAGTCAAGATGTAATGTCAAGACCGATAATATTGCAGATTCTTTCCCTTAATTGATAAAATGAGTAAATTCGTGACACTTTATTTTAAAATAAATCAGTTGTCTGGACGAAGCTTTTTCTTGGGCAGCCTTTTCTATGTTCAATTTTCTTTTCTCCCCTACTAAATTTGTTATGACTAATGCTTACGCTGAGATATTTGAAGTGTTTAGTATTTACTAATTCAACAGATTTTTAATCATTTCACCCCATACAAAGCGATAATGTCGCTAGGACGCTGGCGACTGCAGAAAGCGAAAGGAAATGAGAAAAATTAATGAGATCTGGCTTCACTCGCTCGAAGACATTTTTAATCATTGATTTGAGAATGTGGTGGTATACGGCTGACAGTTTAAATATTTCTAATCGAGTTTGGTGTCATGCATGACATCCATATGAAAGTCTCGATCTGACGAGAGGTGATATTTTAAAGTTAATCTTTGGATTTTGCAGCAACTATATAGAATCCATAGCTAAATCCACTGCTAAGAAAGTCGGTTCTCTGTGTAGGGCCAGGAAGTTTTTTTCCGCCTGAAACAATCCAGCACATATATAAATCTACCATCCGCCTGTGAATTGAATACTGGTCGGGTGCTCCTGCTATCCGCCTAGGGGTCCTTGACAAAATCCAACAGAGAATCTGTAATGTGATAGATCCCGACTTAGTTGCTCGGATACAGTTACTTTTTCACCGGCGCAATGTGGCTTCCTTGTGTCTCTTCTACAAATACTTTCATGGCTTCTGCTCCAGTGAACTTAGCTCACTGGTGCCCCCTATATATAAATTTACTCGAGCCATAAGATTAGCAACTAGGACCCACCCTTTTACTGTGAAACCAATAAATTGTAAACACAAATTCTACTCCAGTAGCTTCTTTTCTCGCACTTCCCGCCTGTGGAATTCCTATCCATTTACTTGCTTTCCCGACAGCTATAACCTCCAAGAATTTAAATGTAAAGTCAATAATCATCTTTTATCTCTCTAACCTGCATCCTCTCTCTCATGCTCCTTTTTTTTATCGACTCCACTCTCATCAATATTCTCATCCTTCTCTTACCCACTTCCTGACACCCTCTATATAACCTGTCACTTTTTCTCATAACTTTCCTCCAATGTAACCCCCCTGCAAAACAGTGGAAGTAGAATGCCTTGCTTGGGGCGATATGATTATAAAAAAACTTGCAGAATTAGACGAAACTAGACCTATTGCCTGCGAACTTCCTTATTGCTTGTACTAAATTTGCTATAACTGATCTCTACACCGAGGAACTTAAAGTGTTTTGCATTTACTAATTCCACATCCTGTATTTTTTATGGATTCAGAATATATCGGATCCATAGCTGCATCTTCCGCTCGAAAAGTTGAGTCTATGTTTCAGGCAGGAAAGGTTTTCTCGTCAGAATCCATCTTGCACATTAATAAATTTACCATTCGTTCGTGCATTGAATACTGTTGCCATGTCTGATCGGGTACTCTTGCTATTTATCTTAAGGTTCTTGACAAAATACAAAGGAAGATCTGCAATATAATCGATCTTGACTTGGCAGTCACTTTCTAGCTGACGTGATGTGGCTTCCCTCTGTCTTTTCTACAAAGCTTTTCATAACACTGCTCTGACGAGCTTTTTTCCCCTGTTGTCTCGGCCGCTTGAATTTAAGCGTGCTACTAGATTGGCATCTAATTCCTACCTTTTACTGTTTAAATAGTTAAATATAACCACCACTTCTACTCGAAGAGTTTCTTTTCTCGCATTTCCAGACTGTGGAACTCCTTTCCGTTTACTTTTTTCCCTTGTTGGCTCCAATCTCCAAAAATTTAAATGCAACATCCATTGCCATCTTCTATCCTCTTGAATGCCATTCATATTTCATCAGTTATTCCATACCCACTGTACTCGCTCTTTTCTCTCACTTGTAACCCCGTGCACACTTGTGGCGGTATCGCATTGATTAGGGTGAAATGATTTTAAAAATGAATGGTACAATCACTACTTTTTTTTTTTCGGATAGTATGAAATTCGCGTAATCGATATTCGGATAACCGACCTTACACTATATCCTAATATTTTTTTTTATAACAATTAACATTACCACAAATTTTTAATAAAGAATTTCCCGGCGAATAACAATTGGTCAAATTCAATATAGACTGCAGGCTCATCACACATTGATGGAAACAAAAAACTTCATGTGCACAAAACGAATTAGTTTGTGTTTTCTTCTTCTACATGTCGTGTCCCTTTAGGGCGTCGACGACCACTGGTTTCCACTATATCCTGTCTTTTGCTGTTATTAGTAACGTTTGTCTGTTTGCTGTCTCTACGTGCCGTTGAGCAAAAACGAATAAATATTCAAATAACATGTCAAGAGTTATTTCCCTTGCACTGCGCCACAAAATGTAAATGATCCTCGCATCGCCTTCTGTGTCGTTTCTTCTTCTATGTGCCCTGTCCCTTCAGGACGTAGGCGACCATGGCCTTCCACGTTTCCCTATCCCTGGTGGCTCTGAGTATGCCTTCTCCTGTTACTCCATGCAACCCTCGCTCCATCATCCACCTCATTAGATCCTTCAAATATATTATCCGTTGCTTTCCCCTGTCTTTTTCCCTCTGCGTTGTGGTACAGTGGATATCGACTCGGAACAAGAAGCCGGGGAGCCGAGTTCGAATTCCAATTGAATCCATTGTATTCACTTTCGCGCAAATACCCTTGGGAAAGGTATTAATCCATCTCTTCCTTCCAGTTATGCGCTAAATATCAGGACAGATTGGGTTCTATAGCCTTGGTCGACAACAAGTCTACCGCAGAAAGCAATGGCAACCTACTGCGGGATAATCTTCTGCCCAGTCAGTCATGTCTCTTTCGAGACATGATCGCCCAAGCGTGTATCACGTATGGCACTTAACTAACTAACTGGCCTGTTAGTATCAGATTCTCCAAGCCCTCCTTCCTCATTACATGACCCAGGAACTTCAGCTGTCTCTTCCTGATGCTCAGTATTAATTTCCTTTTTGTTTCCATCATTTCTAAGACCTCATCATTGCTCACATGCTCGATCCATGATATTCGCAGCATCCTTCTGTAGAACCACATTTCAGTTGCTTCAAGTTTTTCCTTCACCTTTGATGGTATTGTCCAGCATTCACTGCCATATTGAAGGACGGGCAGCACGTAGCAATCCAGTACTCTCTTCCTTGTTTCTAGTGAAATTGTCCTGTTTCTTAATATTTTACTCAACTTCTGGAACGCTTCCTTTGCCATGCCAATTCGCCTTCGGATCTCTGTGTCGCACTTTCCGTCTTCTGTTATAAAACTTCCCAGGTATTTAAATTTTTGTACCTGCTTGTTTCTAGTATCCTCGACCTGTATTCGGCATATTGGGTTGCCCTTTTTACTGATGACCATGCATTAGGTTTTCTTGCAGTTTATTTGTAGTCCTTTCTTATCACTCTCTTCGGCTACCTTCTGTAGGAGGTCTTGTAGTTTTCTTTGTGTGTCTGCTATCAGCACTGTATCATCTGCGTACCTTAGATTGTTTAAATTGTGGCCTCCGATTACGAATCCAGGCATAACTTCTAGGGTCCTCAAAATATTCTCGCTGTACAAGTTGAACAGATCTGGTGAAAAGACACATCCTTGTCTTACGCCCCTTTCTATCTTTGTATATCTACTCAATTCATTACCTGTCCGTATGCAAGCGGTTTGCTGCCAGTAGAGATTCTTGATTACTCTCAAGTCTTCCCCAAATATATCCAGCTTAATTCATAAATAGTTGAATTTTGATCTTCATCTACGTGCAGTGTACCTTCAAATCGTTGGCGATAACTACTCAAAATTTATTATACTTTGTAGATCTTAATAAATTTTGTTTTTTGCTTTATCTCTGCTAAATCTTCTTCTCCTAACCGTTTTTGCTCAAGCTCGCTAGTTAGTTTATGTACAGTTTTCCTCAGTCACCCTTGCCTTCAGTCTGTCCTGTGAGTATCAAATATTCAAAACCCTCTTTCCTCATTATGAGCCCTAGAAATTTATTCTGTCTCGTCTTGGTGTGAAATATAAGTGTCCGTTTTGCTTCTATTTTCTCTAAAACCTTGTTGTTACTCACATGTTCGGTCCATGGTATTCTCAGCATCCTTCTGTCGAACAACATTTATGTTAAGGAGCTTGTCCAGCAAGCACTGCTCTATAGGAGAAGTGATATTACGTAATGGTTCAGTACTCTTTTCTTTGTTTCTAACGAAACTGTTCTGTTTCATAATACTCTTGCTTAACTTTTGAGAGGCATCTTTCAATATCGAAATACGTTTTCCAATTTCAGTGTCGTAGCTCGGAAGGAGAAACCGGGGAGCCGAGTTCAAATTTCATTGTATTCACTTACGCGCAAATACCCTTGGGAAAGGTATTAATCCGTCTCTTCAGTCCAGTTATGAGTTAAATAACAGGACAGATTGGGTTCTATAGCCTTGCTCGGCAACCAGTCTACCGAAGAAAGCAATGGCAACCTACTGCGGGATAATCTTCTGCCCAGTCAGTCATGTCTCTTTCGAGACATGATCGCCCAAGCGTGTATCACGTATGGCACTTAACTGGCTGACTTTCTGCCGACTGATAAATCATTTCCCAGATATTAAAATGTTTCTATTTGTTCGATTTTGGTTTCTTCAATGTGTAATCTGCATGCTGGACCGGAGGTAAAAGGAATGAATTGTTGTTTAAAAAAAAAAAAAAAAAAAAAAAAGAGGAATTCTGCGCCATAATTTTTAAAATAACACGCGCATAATACGTGCCAGAAATAACGGTTTTATTTAGGTATTGATCGGCACTTTTGGCTAAGATCAAATGTATCCGCCTTAAATTAAAAGTGTATTTAAGTCTCTTTCATCAACGAAATCTAGTCTACTGGACCTTTCCATAGAGGTGGGGGGCTTGGGTTAATTCCTGAAAGTGGATTCTTCCTTTTTGACGCCCAACTTTTATTTATTTATTATAAAACAATATACGTCTATCGGCTTGAGCACTCAAGAAAGGCTGATAGACATAATACACAGGGTTTAATAATAAATAAAATTGGACGTCTATTTCGAGTACGAAGTACCCGCTATAAAAACATTTGTAGTAATAAAATATCTTATTAAAAATAAATTCATAAAATGTGTGTGTGTGTGTGTGTGTGTGTGTGTGTGTGTGTGTGTGTGTGTGTGTGTGTGTGCATAGACACGCAGTTGAAAGAGAGACCAAGAAAACTCCTTGTAGCACCAAAGATTAACTGAAGGCAAAAATTATGGCACCATTCACAAACATAAGCAAGGAGACTGTCCAGAAGAGTTGAGGGGATTCCGATGTCGTCTGTATGCCGGAGTTGAAGCCAATGACAATTTTATTGAATGAATTTACTTTTTAGTATTTCAAGATATTTTGTGTTATTTTGTTAAATATATCTGTTAAAATGAAATGTCAGTGTTATTTTTATTTTTGTACAATTTAGACGACAATTCATGCATCACGCCCAACATGTCGGTGGGGAGTGATACCAATTTAATTTAGTTTATTTTTATTTTTATTCATGTTTCCAGCACTTGTTATTAGATATCCGACATTTTCATAACAAAAGTTCTGTCAAAAAATGTAAAATGCTGTGTCAACCCAGATATAAATTTAGTGTAGATGATCTCGAATCCGCAGTTCATGTCTACTTTCATTTTTATGAAATTACTTTCTTTTTTAATTAAAGTAGCGTTTTTAAAGCAATATTATGATCAGACTCAATGAGATGAGTAACTAATGTATTTTAGTATGTTGTTGTGTAAAAGATCCCTTTTGTGTCTATATAATGTTTTATTTAAATGCCTTGAAGTTTCTCCTATGTATTTTTGTGCCAATTATTACAGGTGATAGTGTAGCGGCCTAACTACTTTTTTTTTATTTGTTGGGTAATGAGAGCTTCTCAATTTTATGTATGTACAAATAAGTGAACAAACAAGACACAAGACAGAGGTAAATAAATTTTAATTATAACAACAACTGTGAATTATAGAAAAGGGGTAAAAATAAGTTATCTCCCTTTTACTGCAGATATTTGCAAAAATGAATGAAACACTTTTTTTTTTAGAGATATGTGTTTAAACAATAAAATATTTTTGAATTGTAAATGGCCCAAAGCCAATGTTCAAAAGTTTGTATGTAGACAAATAATTGAAACAGTTCAAATTGTGAGCTGGAAATTTGTGAGTTGGAAAACAGTTTGTATGTTCAAATAATTTGATACAGTTCAAAGTTATGAGTTGGAAGATAATCTGCAAGCAAAGTGTGTGTGAATAAAAAATGTCAAAAATACTTGCGGTTTAGCTGAGAAGTTGAAACAATAATAAATTATTATACCAGGAGAAAATGTTGAATGCAAAAAGCTGGTATTGCAAAGTTTTGAATATTTAACTTAACTTCTCAGTCAGGTAAAGATGAAACCGGCTTATTTTCTTTTAAAAGAGTAGGCGAAAACATATATTGCCTTAAAAGAAAAGTGAGCTGGAAACAATAGGTCTGGTACCTTCAAAGGATACTTTCCAACTGGAGCTTGAAGAGCGGGAAGATTCCCGCTTTTTCGAAAGAGAGGCAAAATGCTGCTGCTGATGCAGAACAAACCAATGAAAAGTTTGGTTACAAAAAGAAGATGGTTTGATTTATTTTACAATTTTCCTTCTCGAACTTTCTATAAAATATTGGTGATACGAGGGTATCGTAGAGAGCTTGACAATAGAATAAATTGTTCCTTCAAGTTTTAGATTATTATTCTGTTTTGTATTAATTCTTTCATTGTTTTAGAAGTAGTTATAACAAATTTTATATTAAAACTACAATTGAAAAGAATTTATCTCAGCTTAACATAAAATTTCGAGATGTTCTACTGTATATATTTAATGTTTCAAAGACCGTCATGAAGATCAGTTAAGTGTAATTTTTAAAATCTCTACTTGGTGCTCCACTGCTATATCCTTGTATCAGACTATGAGAAGCTTAATGAAGAGCTAATATAGATAAATTAATATTTTTTCAGTCAGAAACAAACTACAACATATTCGTCACTAACTGGCTCTGGAATTTTTGTTTCTCATCAACGCTCATTGGGTGTGTCCTTGCGCTAAACTTGTTTTAGTCTAAAGAAATTCAAATCGAGGTGCGAACTTTTGTTTTTCGTTTGTTTTTTTTGTTGTTTTTTTTTTTTTGGTTTTTGTTTTTTTTTTTGTTTTTTTTAATTTATTTATTTATTTGTTTATTTATTTATTTATTGCTGTTTTTGTTTTCGTTATTTTACAAATACAAATCGATTGATCTAAGGGAAATAACTTTGAACAGAAACTGATGAAATCATTTTTATTAATTCAATTGTGATTTTATTTCCAGAGAGGAGAACTCAAATAGTCGAGGAGGTGGGGAGGGGGGTACAAGCCAAAAACATTCATCGCAGATGCTGGGTCGGTTGGACTAGAGAATATAAGGTCAGTGTTAGAAAGAACCTTCACTGATTGAATCAACACAAATGTGAATATTTCTCTGAACAACTCGTTGGTTAGTAAATAAATCATTGCAAGCTTTAAAACAGTAAAGAATTCTAAAGCATATATCGACCTAACCGGAATGAGAATGCAAACAAGAACGACAATATTAGTTCAAACTACCAGTGAAATAATGGTAATGATTCATCTTAATTCAGATTCAATTTATTCCGAAATATTTTCCTCATTATGTACGCTATTTTCTTTACTAGTTGGAGTTATTTCCCTTTAATCATATATTCGTTTTGGTTTTTTGGTTTTTTCGAGAGACAACGTTCATTGTTGCCTTCACTCGCCTTTCTTCGAATTCATTTTCTAACCTTGAGTTTTCAAGAAAATATCGAACAGAAACACAAACAAAAAACATTGCACAGTTTAACATTTTTAAAAACTATATACAAAAATCTTAAAACCTGATACTCACAGAATAGATTGACGGAAAGAGGGACAGAGGAAAGCAGGGCGTAACATACTTGATTTGATTTGATCAGTCTGTGTGCAAATGAACATACACAACAACATACTAAAATACATTAAGTTACTCATCCCATTGAGTCTGACCATAATATTGCTTTTATCAGTCTGAGCAAAACAGGGAGAAAGAAATAACAAGACAAAATTTATTAAGAGCGACAAAGGACAGGCTGATGTATTTATGTTAAAACTTTATTACAACTACAATTGAACTACATGAATTTACTCGAGCTACTATACTAGCGAGGATGTGCGTTGTGGTACAGTGGATATCGGCTCGGAACGAGAAACCGGGGAGCCGAGTTCGAATTCCAATTGAATCCATTGTATTCACTTTCGCGCAAATACCCTTGGGAAAGGTATTAATCCGTCTCTTCCTTTCAGTTATGGGTTAAATAGCAGGACAGATTGGGTTCTGGTTCTATAGCCTTGGTCGGCAACCAGTCTACCGCAGAAAGCAATGGCAACCTACTGCGGGATAATCTTCTGCCCAGTCATTCACGTCTCTTTCGAGACATGATCGCCCAAGCGTGAATCACGTATGGCAATTAACTGACTATACTAGCAGTTAGGTCTCACTTTTTTTTACAGTGAAACCAATCAAATATAACCGCAACTTCTACTCCCTCAGCTTCTTTGCTCGCATTTCCCGCCTGTGGAATTCCCTTCCGTATACTTGCTTCCCTGACAGCTACAATATCCAAGAATTTAATGCAAAGTCAATAGCCATCTTTTATCTTCTTGACTTACATCCTTTCCATGACAACCCTTGTATCATGTTCTTCTTTCTTCCTACTCCACTCTCGTGCAGTCCTCTCCATACCGTATTCTCATCCTTCTCTTATTCATTCTCTGACTCCTCTGTAACCTGTCCCTCTTTCTTATCACTCACCTCTTATGTAACCCCCTGCGCACCAGTGGCAATCCTGCCTTGCTTGGGGGGAAATAATTTTAAAAAAATGATCGCCTAAGTCTTAAAAGAGACAGCGCATAACAGATGTGATGCCGGTATGTATGACAGTTACTATTAACTGGTATATCATTTCTGGGCATGAAATGAGGAAAGAAGGCTTGGAAAATTTGATACTCATAAGACAAATTGAAGGAATGAGAGACAGAAGAAAGCAACGCGTAAGATACTTGATGGGCTTGAGTAACTGGATGGTAGAACAGTGTTTTGAAGAAATAGCAAAAAAAACTTATTAAGAGCTACAAGGGAAGAAAGGTGTGTGGCGGGGCATGATCGCATACGTCCTGAAGGGACACGGCACATAAAAGAAAGAAGAGAATCGTCGAAAAACATTTTGGAAATAACAATAATGCTAATTCATTTAAACTGCAAGTTTAGCATCATCTGATAAAAATATTAGACACTCGGAATCGAATTTGCTATTACAGTAATAATAGTTTTTGAGACTAAATCTTCACCGGATAAGTGGGTCCTAATTAGCAAATAAGTTATTTACTACTGAGTGACTAAACTTGGGTTAGTAAGGGAGAAGGCCACAAGTATACAGTACTGAGATTCGAACCCACTACAGTACTAACGGTCTACAAGACAAGCGTTAACCTTCTTCTTCTATGTGCCCTGTCCCTTCAGGACGTAGGCGATCATGGACCTCCACGTCTCCCTATTCCTTGTGGTTCTTAGTATGTTTGCTCCTGTTGCTCCTGGCAACCCCCGTTCCGTCATCCACCTGATCAGACTCTGCAGATATGTTATCCGCTGCCTTCCTCTGTCTCTCCTTCCTTCTATCTGACCAGTCAGTATCAGGTTCTCCAGGCTCTCCTTCCTCATTGCATGTCCCAGGAACTTCAGTTGTCTCTTCCTGATGCTCAGCATCAATTTCCTTTTTGTTGCCATTCTTTCTAACACTTCGTCGTTGCTTGTATGCTCAGTCCACGATATCCGTAGCATCCTTCTGTAGAACCACATTTCGGCCGCTTCCAGTTTTTTCCTCATTTTCGATGATATTGTCCAGCATTCACAGCCGTATTGAAGAACTGACATCACGTAGCAGTCTAGCACTCTTTTCTTCGTTTATGCTTAAATATTGATACTGTGCCTCATTCGGTTAGTCTAATTCTTCACATACCTACATGAAATTACCAAACTCCCTTGTTTTATAACTGACGTTGCTGTTGGAAACATTACGTTACCACGAACCAATATTAAAACTACAGCGTGCACCTAATTTCGGTCACGGCTGGGCCAAGTGATTAAATTAATATCATGTACTACATCTTGGGGAGGCCGACCCACTTGCATAAACTCTCCCCCATGAAGCGGCTAGGATTGTTGCTTGGCGCCTGTGGTGTTCTGAAAATGGAAAATACTAAATTGTGGGTGGGCTTGTACAAATTTCTTCTCCGCGTACGCGTGGCCTACAAGCCCACATTGAAATCCGACCCCGTGCCACATTCCGCTCGACAGTTAATTATTGAATCAACAAAATCTTTTTTTTTCTTTTTTTTTTTTTTAATCATCTCACCCCAAGCAAGGCATTCCACTGCCACTATTGCGCATGGGGCTACATAGGGGAAGGTAAAGAGAAGGAGTGGATAGACATAGGGAATGTCAGGAGAAAGGTGACAGATGAGTAAGGATAGCGAGGATGAGGGTCGGGCAGATGGGAAGAGTGCTTGATAGAATGGGAGCAGGTTAGTGTGTTAGGAGGTGTGTATTGACCTTACATTTAAACTCCTGGAGATTGTAGCCGTCGGGGAAGCAATCGTTTGGAAGAGAATTCCACAGTCGGGAAGTGCGAGGAAAGAAACTGTTGGAGTAGAAGTTACGGCTGCATTTTATCCGTTTCACTGTAAAATGTTTCTAGTGAATAAATAAATATCTATAGGTCGTTGGATTACCTATCGAGCTCAGTTAGAGATCTTTTGCGGATTTGAATTGAAAAAGGTGAAAATATATATATATGTAATTTTTATTTGTTTTTTGTTTTTTTTTGTTTTTTGTTGTTTTTTTTTTTGTTTTTGTTTTTGTTTTTTGGTTTGTTTTTACAACTGATTTTTCCTGGAGTCTATGAGTGTTAAAAAGTTCTTACAGTTTTAATTGCAGTTATTTGTGAAGATGAAAAGAAATGTCATTTTTTAGCGTGTATTTGTGAGAAAGAAAGAGAAATTGAGGAGGAATGTGTCGGTGTCACGTAGTTTGGTGATGAAGCAGGATGGAAGAGTAAGAGAATTTCTTTTAAGACGATGCGTTGTGAAACTGTTGCAGTCTGTTGCCGGGTGTCTTTCCTTACTTTTTGTCTGGTCTAGAGACTTTGCTTAAATACCCTTCAAAAGGGTCACCAACAAGAGTTTTTTTGTTTTTGCTGGGAATACCACTCGTTATTTGAAAAAAAAGTTTTTTTTCCAAGCATTATTAACCCAAAGGATGCGCAATTCTTCGACTTAGAAACAATTTTTTTTATCATTTGGTGTATATTTCCGTCTTTGCTCTACATATCAATTTCTTTTAGAGCTTTCTTACGACATAAGGATTTTAGGTGAAGGTTACCAGCCCACACATTCACCGCGGAAGTCTTGTGTTTTAACATAAAACGTCAGTTGCCATTTTCTGTGTTCCCGTAAACTGTTCCTTTATTGTTCTTTGCCTACTTCTCCTAAAGTCTTTTCATTCTCTTTCGATCCCTGAAACCCCCTGTGCCCTAGTGGTATTATACCATTGATTAGGATGAAATGATTATATATATATATATATATATATATATATATATATATATATAGTACTGTGCAAAATTATTAGGACTATTTTATCTTTTATGAGGCATCAAAATAAAGTTTAAAATCACCCCTATCCTAACTCTTTTACACACTACCGATAGTGTGCAAAAGTATTAGGACAGGGATGAGTTTCCTAAAAACTTCACTGAAATTCAAATACAGGGTGAAAAGCCAAGTCAATTGCTAATAAAAATTGATTATTTAAAACTAGGTGTAAAAGAAATGTATTAAAAAGAAGTTATATTTAATTTTCCTATTTTCTATTAAACAAGTTATGAAACTACTCATTATTCTATTATCCTTGGATTTAATTGGAGTGGATAGACTAAACTCTCGCCCGGTTCACATTCCACCCACGTCTATTGAACAGGTGTAGAGGCTCATCCCTTGTTCCCTGTTTAGGATGTGGTTTCTGGTTTTCTCTTTTCCAATCTTACTCTTACGTAGCCCCCTGCACATCAGTGGCGTTACAGCCTTGCTCGGGGTGATATGATTAAAAAAAAATATGGCTGATTTTTTTCTTATCCCCCCCCCCTCTCAAATTGATAAGTCTAATATTATTTCACAAGACACACTTTGAGAACAAATGCAAGCTGCTTGGCAGGAGATACCATTAGATAAAGCTTGTGATGTCAATGCCTGACAGAATGAAGGCTGTGATCAAAGCAAAAGGCTATAAAACTAAATATTAAATTTATTTTGTAACAAGTGTTTTTCTTGTTAAAGCATTTGTTGGTAAATCAAATAAAATTATTTTAATTAAATTGTTTATTTTTTGTCAATGACTCATAAAAGATAAAATAGTTCTTGTCCTAATACTTTTGCACAGTAATGTATATATATATATTAACTGTGTATGAGTTGAACGTTTTTATAAACTAGGAGCTGTAGTGAAGTATTGTTTTGGGGTTTGTTTCTTTTTCTTTTTCTTTTTTTTTTTTCACTATTTCCTGTTGTCAATTAACATAATTTACATTACTCTTTCGTACTCAAAACGTCCATGTATAGATCTCTTTTTCTTGAGTGGCTTAGTCAATAAGTGGTTTTATAAAAATTTATGAGAAAAGAAAATACAACCTTAAAACATTATCAACCAAAGAGGGGTTCAGGTGTGACATATTTATCTCTCTCTCTCTCTCTCTCTATATATATATATATATATAGCTTAACCCTCTAAAAACCTATACCTCCCAACCCCTTACTAAAGCTAACCTCTGGGTTTAGAATTTTCCCTCATTCTTTGTTTATGAGGGTGTTGAAAATCGCCATTTCCTCGCTAAGTTTTATCTGAATTTACAGATATATATATATATATATATATATATATATATGTGTGTGTGTGTGTGTGTGTGTGTGTGTGTTGATACCTACGTAGGTATTCTTGTTTCCTTTAATGAGTTAAATTTGAACAGAGAGCAATAGAAAATTATTAAATCACTTCAGTGTAATAAGTCTTTAGTTATTACGAAACCTGATAAAGGCTCGCGTGTCATCATTCTTGATTATGAAGATTATGTTAAGATTATGACTTTCCTTGAAAATACTTCCAAATTTATTTGGTTAGGCTCAATAGACAAATATGACTCTACAATATCTATTGAGGCTAAGTTTCAAAAACGCCTACTTGAATGGGTTAAAAGTAGGGTTTTACCCATTGAAATTTGTAATTCGTCACCCGTCTCTATGGTTTGGCAAAAACCATACGGATGGTGTTCCATTGAGACTTATTTTATCTATGATAGGGTCTTCCCAACATGGCGTGGCTAGTTGGGCTTACGACCATATTACAGCCTGTTTTGGAACGGCTTAACGAATTCTGTGTTAAAGATTCGTTTCGGTTTTCTGACTATATACACGCGTTATATGTCTACTGACAAATTTATGTGTTCATTTGACATTTCTATTCTTTTACCTTCGTCCCTTTAGCCGAGATTATTTTGCTATTTGTGCTGATGCCTAATATCGTTGTCAGTTGTCACTCTCCCGCTTTACACATCGGCCCGGGACAAGTCAGAACTTCAATAGCGTATGAGCTTTCACTGTATCTCTCACTATAAAGAACATTTATTTTAGTTTATCAATTAATCTAAGTCTCCACAACCACATGAACATTTTTCTTTTCTTTTTCTATGTACCGTGTCCCTTCAGGATGTAGGCGATCATAGCCTTCCATATCTCTCTATCCTTTGTAGATCTTGAAACCCCTTCACCCCTTCAGACTAAATGAACCCTACCAAACCCACCTCCGCCATCCATCTGCTCTAGTCCATAAAGTATGTCACGCATTGCTTTCTCTATTTCTCCTTCTGGCTATCTATCCTGTGAGTATCAGATTCTCCAAGCCCTTCTTCCTCGTGACAAGTCCCAGAAACTTCAACTGCCTGATGTTAATTATCAGTTTCCTTTTCGTTTCCATCTCTTTAAAACCTCGTCGTTGTTAACATGTTCAATTCAGGGTATCCTCAGCATCCTTCTGTAAAACCCCATTTCGGGTGCTTCCAGTCTTTCCCTCGTCTTTGATGAGATTGTCCACCATTCGCTACCATATTGAAGGATAGATATCACATAACAATCCAGTACTGTCTTCTTTGTTTCTAGCAAAATTTTCTTGTCTTTCAATACTCTACTCAGCTTCTGGAATACGTCCTTGGCCATGTGAATTTATCTTCGGATCTCGATGTCACACTTACCGTTCTCTATTAGAACGCTTCCCAGATATTTAAATTTCTGTACCTGCTTGATTTTAGTATCCTCCATATGTAGTTGGCATTTGGGGCTCCTCTTTTTACTGATGACCATGCATTCAGTTTTCTTGCAGTTGGCAAGCAGTCTATCGCAAAAAGTAATGGCAATCTACTGCGGGAAAAATCTTCTGCCCGGTCAGTCATATCTCTTTCGAGGCATAATCGCCCAAGCGTGTATCACGTATGGCACTTAACTGACTGACTAATACATGTAGATATTTATTCATTCGACAATTTGAACAAAATATGGCACAGAGTTATCTTTAAAGGGAGACCTACACTTACAGTCACCATGTAATTTCCATCTCCAGAGGGAAAGGTATTGTTTGCTAGAGCTTGAGTAAATTATATTAAATTTTACCTACTTTTGTTGCGATAAAACTGAAGAGGTACATTGTGAACTGTGATTTGGAGTGAATAACTGAATATCATGTAAATTTTTTATTAAACAATTGCTTTTTCTACGTGCATTTTCTGTGAACTATAAAAAAATTATTAGTTACTAGTAAAAATAATTAAAATTAATAATTAAAAATGTAAATAAATAAATGTTAAATAGCCCGATTTTATCTTATACACTTACTTTTGGGAGAAATGTATTAAAAGAAAGCTAGACGATTTATTACAAATTGTTTCATTTTTGTATGTAAAACTTTTTTTCTTTGTTTAGAATTGGTTCTAAAAAGGACCACAAGGAATAATTGTCATTGTGAATTGTTGGGGATTCATTTTCCAAATTGGGAAACATATATATTACCCTCATATTTGTTTGTCCAAGGAAAAGGATGGTCTATGCTCTTTTAAAGTTAAAGGTGCAGTTTGTTTGATCCATCTCGAGGATATATCTGACATGTCAGCGGATGAATGGCAGAGGGTGGTTAGTAGGCAGAAGGTAGTTAGACGTCACGTGGCCGTCAGATATGAAACAGGTGAAGCTGGCCACGGAAAGTTTT
The DNA here is from genome assembly GCA_037127315.1 of Ascarosepion bandense. Classification (NCBI taxonomy): domain Eukaryota; kingdom Metazoa; phylum Mollusca; class Cephalopoda; order Sepiida; family Sepiidae; genus Ascarosepion; species Ascarosepion bandense. Next base: position 1,934,624 of record JBBBDQ010000354.1, read on the forward strand.
TAGGCTTCCTCGAGTGAAATTCACGAGCAGAGCAAAGGGCAGTAAGGTGTTGGTATTTTCAAAAACTATGCCAACGAAAGACATTTCGGAATAACGTAAACGTTTAAGGGTACTCTCGCGGGAAAATAAAAGTAAAATCCAGTGAACCATGAGGAAGCCAAGTAGAAAGAAAACCGAACGACATTGCAAAAAGATCATTGAAATTTTCCCGAGAATCTTGAGGGAAATACACATAGCCTATTTCTATCGTTTATGTATTAGGTCGGTGTAGACCTTTTATTTCAGCGTCTCAAATTCGTTTTTTATGATTCGTGAAAAATGTATTGTAAATGAATGAAAAATAAATAAAAGAAATAAAGAAAGAATATTTTTTAAAAAAAGAAAAAATGAAAGAAAGCAAGACTAAATTAATGAATAAAATCAGACGGAAGAAAGCAAGACTAAATGAATGATGTGCAAATGAAAGAAAGACTAAATGAATGAAGGCTCGTCGAATGAAAGAAAGACTAAATGAATGAAGGATGGGCGAATGAAAGAAAAGACTAAATGAATGAAGGATAGACGAATGAAAAGAAAGACTAAATGAATGAAGGATAGACGAATGAAAAGAAAAGACTAAATGAATGAAGGATGGGCGAATGAAAGAAAGACTAATGAACGAATGATGGGCAAGAATGAAAAAGAAGAATTAAATGTTCGAATGAAGGATAGGCGAATGAAAGAAGACTAAATGAACGAAGAAAGGATGGGCGAATGAAAGAAAGAATTCAAATGAACGAAGGATGGGCGAATGAAAGAAAGACAAATGAATGAAGGATGGGCGAATGAAAGAAAGACTAAATGAGTGAAGGACCGACGAATGAAAGACTAAATGAATGAAGGATGGGCGAATGAAAGACTAAATGAATGAAGGATGGACAGAATGAAAGAAAGACTAAATGAACGAATGATGGGCGAATGAAAGAAAGACTAAGTGAATGAAGGATATGGGCAGACGAAGAAAGATAAGTGAATGAGGATGGGCGAATGAAAGAAAGGCTAAATGAATGAAGTGGGACAGATGAAGAAGACCAAATAGACGAGAAGGTCGACGTGAAAAGGAGCAAGTGAACGAGAAGGATGGACGAATGAAAGAAAGACTAAATGAATGAAGGATGGGCGAATGAAAGAAAGACTAATGAATGGATAGACGAATGAAAAGAAAGGCCTTCAAATGAATGAAGGATGGAGGACGAAAAGAAGAACCCCAATGAATGAAGGATAGACCGAATGAAAGAAAGACTAAATGAATGAAGGATAGGCCAATTGAAAGAAAGACCAAATGAATGAAGGATAGACGAATGAAAGGCTAAATGGAGCCGAGGATGACGAATGAAAGAAAGAATAAAAGAATGAAGGATGAACGAATGAAAGAAAGAATAAAAAAATGAAGGAGATGGAGCGAATAAAAAGAAAGACTAAATGAATGAGAAGGATGGGCCGAATGAAAGAAAGAATAAAAGAATGAAGGATGGGCAGATAGAAAAACCAAATGAATGAAAGGATGAACGAATGAAAGAAAGATAAATGAATGAAAGGATAGACGATCAAGAAAGAAAGAATAAAAAGAATGAAGGATGGGCGAATGAAAGAAAGAATAAAAGAATGAAGGATGGGCGAATGAAAGAAAGACTAAATGAATGAAGGATGTGTAGATGAAAAGAGAAAGAATAAAAAGAATGAAGGATAGGAGCGAATGAAAGAAAGACTAAATGAATGAAGGATGGGCGAATGAAAGAAAGGAAGTCAAAAAAATGAAGGATGGGCGAATGAAAGAAAGACTAAATTGAATGAAGGATGGGCGAATGAAAAGAGAAGAATAAAAGAATGAAGGATGGGCGAATGAAAAGACTAAATGAATGAAGGATGGGCGAATGAAAGAAGGCTAAATGAATGAAGGATGGGCGAATGAAAGAAAGAATAAAGAATAGGATAGACGAATGAAGAAAAGAATAAAGAAGAATGAAGGATGGGCGAATGAAAGAAAGACTAAATGAATGAAGGATAGACGAATGAAAAGACTAAATGAATGAAGGATGGACGAATGAAAGAAAGGCTAAATGAATGAAAGGATAGACGAATGAAAAGAAAGACTAAATGAATGAAGGATAGACGAATGAAAGAAAGAATAAAGGAGAATGAAAGGATAGACGAATGAAAGAAAGAATAAAAGAATGAAGTATGGGCGAATGAAAGAAAGACTAAATGAATGAAGGATGGGCGAATGAAAGAAAGAATAAAAGAATGAAGGATGGGCGAATGAAAGAAAGACTAAATGAATGAAGGATGGGCGAATGAAAGAAAGGCTAAATGAATGAAGGATGGGCGAATGAAAAAAAGAATAAAAGAATGAAGGATGGGCGAATGAAAGAAAGAATAAAAGAATGAAGGATGGGCGAATGAAAGAAAGACTAAATGAATGAAGGATGGGCGAATGAAAGAAAGAATAAAAGAATGAATGATGGGCGAATGAAAGAAAGACTAAATGAATGAAGGATGGGCGAATGAAAGAAAGGCTAAATGAATGAAGGATGGGCGAATGAAAGAAAGACTAAATGAACGAAGGATGGGCGAATGAAAGAAAGACTAAATGAACGAAGGATGGGCAAATGAAAGAAAGACTAAATGAACGAAGGATGGGCGAATGAAAAAAGAGTAAATAAATAATACAAAACTAAATAAATTAATGAAAATCAGGTAAACTAAGCAAAAACTAAATCAATGAATGAGATGCAAAGGATAAAAAGGCTAAATAAATGAAAACAAATAAAAATAAAGACTAAAACGTAAATGAAAATCATATGAAAGAAAGAACAAGACTAAATAAATGAATGAAACGCAAATGAAAAAAACAGTCAAATATTAAATTAATGAATGAAGAGCAAACAAAAGAATTTATGACTAAGTAAATGAAAATGAAAGAAAAATTAAATGAATACAGAGCAAACGAAATAAAGATAAGATAAAATAAATGAATGAAATGCAAAAGAAAGAAAGAAAAGATAAGACAAATGAATGAAATGCAAAAGAAAGAGAGAATGAAAAAAGAGAATGAAAGAGAGAATGAAAGAGAAGCAATGGAGGAATGGAAGCAAATTAGCGTAGTAGAAAGAAAATGCATGATTCAGAATGGAAAGAAAATGAAATGAAAGCAGGAAATAAAGAAAGAATAAATGATTTAATGAAAGCAAACTAGCGCGAAAGAAAGGGTATATGACAGAAGGAAAAGAAAGAAACGAAAGAAAGAAAAAAGAAAGATTAATAATTGGGAACGAAGGGGAATAATGACAGCAAGAGACTGAAAGAAATGTGAATAACCAAAATTGAACCGATAATTAGTACTAATGGAATCAATGAAAATCATTAAAACTGAAAACAGATCACAAACCTAAAAGCAAACTCTTCGATTAATGACTTGTAGTCGAAAATATTCGCCATTTGCATACTTAGGTCTTTGTCCGCACGCAATATTATAACAGCGTTTGCTTTTTTTTTTTTTCTACTGCTTCTTAATACACAATGTCTTTACTATCTTTCTTTTTTTTCAATGCTTAGATTATCTTTTCCCCCTCCTTTTATCTAAAATTTAGTCCATATTTTTATTATATTTTTGCTTGAAAAACAAAAAACAAAAAAAGCTAACAAGCTTTTAGCATTAACTGGAATGTAAAATAGGATTAAAAAACAAAAGATTTGCAATTAAAAAACTTTTTTTTAAAATTTTATTTTACAAAATATTACCCATTAGAAATTTTAAAGCTTCCAGGGTAAAACAAAGTTATAGTTAATCAAAATGTAATAAACAAAACAAAAAAATAACCTGTTAATGAATGAGAACAGCCCAGATAATTCATAATGACAATACTTCAGATCAGAAATTCTGAAAATACTAAGGTAGGACGAAAAATGAACTAACGGAAACAGTGGCGAACTGGCTAGTGTGTCAGCTTTCCCAAGGACAAATAGGCCCCTAATTGATTATCCTCCCCACACAATATTAAAGAAAATGCAATAAAGAAACAAACACAGACAACAGGTTTTAGTAATAAAAATGAAGAATAACTTTATAAAGTCATCTGCAAACTCAAGTCCAGCGTGAGAGGACATCTGCAAAGCAAAAAATCGTAAAGACAAGTTAAGAAATTCGCTGTCTGAGGAGAATTTAGAATCATACATGTTGCTATCCATTTTTGAATCATACATGTTGCTATCCATTTTTGAATCAGACATGTTGCTATCCATTTTTGAATCAGACATGTTGCTATCCATTTTTGAATCATACATGTTGCTATCCATTTTTGAATCAGACATGTTACTATCCATTGAAAAATAACTGTACATGAATTGGATGCAGAAACAATTATTGGCAGATTGGAACAATCATCTCGTGAACACAAATGATTGCTCTTAATATGGTGGACTGTATGCAATGACCTATTTTGCTTTTGAACTATCTATTAATGTTTAAGCTGTGCAGTAAGCTATTTAAAATATCAACTTAAAAATGAAAAAAAGTAAATAAAACATTCAATATATTACTGTGCAGGAATATGTATCATAGACCAGTTTTAGGGTGTATGAAGCATACACCAACATAAATATATGATAATTCCAAACAAAATATAAAGTTTTTGTATAAAAACAATTATATATATATATAGCATAGTGATGACCCACGTATACTGTCTTAATATGTATGGGAAAGAATATTAAAACGTTTTGAGTTTAAAAATGTGTTGTTTTTTTTTACAGTATTTGTTTATTTCTACTATTATATTTTATATTTCAGACTGCCCTCGGTCCTTCATCAGAAACAAATGATTTTAAAACTTCTAACAAATATCTAAAAAACACAAACCTATCAGGGAATTTAAAATGTCAGAAACCCAGGTGCCTAATTTGTAAACATTTGGTAAACGACACAATATTCTCTGTACCCAACACCAAAATCAAATTGCAGCCACCACGTACCACTTTTGACAAGGAAAACATTATATACTTCCTCTTCTGTTCAATATGTCCCAATAGTGGATATATTGGCGAATCGGGTAATAGCTTTAGATTTCGCTTCAATAACCACAAACTTAATATACGCCAAAATAATCAATATTCCCCAGTAGAAGCACATTTCAATCAACCGGGTCACACCTTAGAAAATTGCAAATGTTTACTAATAGACTCCGATGTTAGTTCTACATACGCACGCAGAAAGAAAGAAAAATACTGGATTTTAAAAATAAATACACACAAGCTAAGGTTAAATAGGGACTTAGGTGCTTTGAATATTTACAAATACTTCAATAACTAAACGTTTTTAGATACATTTTAAAATATTTTTAAAACTTTTTTTAGATACATTTAAAAACATTTTTTATCTAAAACAAATTTACAAGCATTATTAAAGATAGGTTTACGTTTACAAGCATAATTTTTTTTAAAATCTGTCGCTTTCAACGTTACTTGATGTAAAAACAAAAACTCTCTCCACAAACGCGTCACGTGATGCAAACAAACGCGTCACGTGATGTAAACAAACTCTTCATTGATGCTCTCGCGAAATCTCGCGAAATCTCGCGAAATACGTGACTAATTCAAATTTTAAAATCATTTGTTTCTGATGAAGGACTGAGGGCGGTCTGAAATATAAAATATAATAGTAGAAATAAACAAATACCGTCAAAAAAACACATTTTTAAACTCAAAACGTTTTAATATTCTTTCCTATATATATATATATATATTATATATATATATATATATATATATATATATATATATATATATATATATATTCGATATTCTTAATACAAAGTTTACACATATCTACTTGCAAAAGACTGGGTACCAAAGACAATATTAATTTTGTACTTATCTATCTGGTTACTACAGGCCTGAAAATGTAACTGTAACTTCCCTAGGGTAAAAGAGGAACATTGACTTTCCTAATTTCTTTTCTTTAAACGGTAAAATTATGAACAACATGCCTAGATTGAGAAGTCCTAATAAGAATGCTTGTGCTTCCGACAAGAATCGAACTTGTTCTATCAGGGAAAACCGCTTCTATAACTGAAACGTAGCTTTATGGAAGCAGTCTTTCTTTAGTAGGACTTCTTGTTCTAGGTCCGTTGTTATTAATTTCAGTGCTTAAGAAAAAAAAATCCGATAGCAACTCAAATACGCCCACTAACTAAAGTAGCATTTAATAATGAGAACCTATAACCTCGTAAAATCATAAAAAGCTTCTCTAATGTTTATGAAGTGAAAAAAAAAGATAAATTCTTTGTCAAATTAAATTACTGCATCCATATGGTCAACTAGTTTTTTAGATTATGCAAATTAACTACCTTGCTTTGCCATTGGCGTTGCTCTTAGAAACAATGACGTCACTAGCCATTATTTAACCCGTTGCGCGCCAAATTTTTTTTTCTACTCGTAGATGGAAGGGCATTTCGGTTTCGCTGAACATGCGTTGTCGAGTGAACTCTCCACAACGGAGGTAAAATATTTTAATATCTGTATGCATTCATTATTTATATTTTTATTTTTTGACGACCGGATTTCTGATTGTATTAAAAATATTATCTCTTGTGGGGGATTTGGTATTTGCTGGGTTGTATGTTGATTATTTCCCCCACAAATACAACACTCAATTTTGCAATCGCGCAAAGTGAAGGAATAAATTACAACGGACATTCAACAACAAACAATTTATTCTGTGACAAATAAAATGGTATGTAGAAACCAACAAAATACATGATTCGTAAATTGCCTTTTTGAGAAATATAAACTTGGCAAGAAGTTAATTTTTGTCCAAAAACGCGTACAAGTGTACATTAGCAGAGTCTGTAAATAAGCCTTTCCTACTTACATTTGGTGTGTTTCAATTGGCGACAACGTGTCGCGTTGCTCAAAGAAAGTTTGTCGGCTTATTCTTTTTAAGGTCCTTGGAGCGAGGTCACGAACTTTTGGCATGGAAGAAATGACATGGCCGGCAAAGTATACGGTGTCATGCGGACTTAATGGCCTGCTTGGTTACTGCTTGGTGACTGTTTGATGACTGACCTTTTTTTCTAACACTGTGTGTATTATATACATTAATAGGGGATCAACTAAGCTTCCTAACATTAGGGTGTGAAAACATTTACTGACCAATCAGATTTATTATTTTACATTTTTGTTTTGGGGCCTAAATATTTTTGTGTTAATTTACTTCCAAGCCTATTTTTCTAGAATGTTCTTATTCTAAGTTTTTAGCTGATTGGTTGAGAAATATAAAAATGTAATCTAAATTCTACTGCTGTTTTGATCCAATTTTTCTAGAATGTTCTATTGTTTTTCTGTTGCTTATTTTAATTAAAAAAAAATATGTATCCCATAGTCTTAAGTCAATTTCAGCAAGTGTACAGTCATAGCTCTCCTCGACTTTGTTGCGATCTTTTGTCGTTCTAAATATCTCTTGCCCCTTTACCCTTCTTTGTCTCTTGTTCTGCCATTGCACACACTAAGTAGATGGATTACTCGATGATTTTCCCGCTTCTCTTGCTTTTGGTACCTACTGTGAGTAAATTCTCTCGTTATGTGTTTAAAAGATTTTTCAGCTGTCTCTTCGGTTTGATGTGCATTGTACAAGTTTGCTATTTTCCTTAAGACTTCTTCGTTGCTCACATATTCTATCGATATTATTCTGAGCATTCGTCAGTAGAACCATGCCCTCACCGCTTCAAGTATATTTATCTATGGAAGAATTGTCCATTATTCACTAACACATTATAAGAGATTATGACTTAGTATTTCAATGCCCTTTACATTTTCATTATTTCTAACGATATTTTCCTATG
>JBBBDQ010000354.1:1947500-1950000 GCA_037127315.1 Ascarosepion bandense
CATTACACCCGAGCAACGCCGGGCTATACTGCTAGTATTCCAATAAATGACGCAAATGCAACGAGAACCCAACAACACAGTGCCGTAAAATGATCTCTGCGTATTAACAGCGCTAATCAAAGAGCTAAATAAATTGAAATAATGAAAAGCAACTATCGACATTGCAACACATACTAAAATCTGGTATACCCAATCAAAATGTAGAAAATTCTAACTAGATAAACATAAAAATTAAAAGACAAAAACTATTGTCTCGTCCCACATATCGGCCGAGAGATTCCTCGCCTACAATCCAGAGAGAAAGTCCCCCAACCAAGAAGTAGTAGTCTTATCAAGAATCAGACTTGGTCATACAAACATCACACATTCATTCTTTTTATAAGATAAGCATCCGCCTAAATATATAGTACAGTGAGAAACATACGCAGTTACACATTTTATGTCGGATTTTAACGAATTTGTGTCTATCCATAAATATCTTTATGAGGCGAATAGCCTTCTGAAACTTTCAAAAACAAAAATGTAAGAATCATTTCGATTTACTCCGGGAAAACTGAATTATACACCAAATTTAAACATGAACAGCTTCACCTATACAAAACTATATACAATTATATATAATTCATGAAATAATTTGCATTTCAGCATGAAATGACCCACGAGGATTGATATGCTTGTAAAACAAATGAACCTAACTTAATAGTAATTCTGAGAAGTTTAATACATTAAAGTTTGAAAGCCGATCTAAGGAATAACATTCAATCTGTTGTCACCTATGAGCAAAAAATAGCTTGTGAAATTCAACGACTTAAAAACGAAACCTCTGACTTTTTTGTAATCTGACAGAAACATTTTTGTTTTCTATCAGCATGGCTTATGCCAACTTCCAAGATGTCAACTATTTACAACTTCACGGTTTAACGTTTTCCACAGACCTAAAGCGGAACGATCTGATTAGTTTGTAGCAGCCACAGATCTATTTCCTTTCGCGAATCAGTGCCCCCCGACGGGAGATTCGGTCACTCACTAACCAATCAACTGGCAGAGCGCATTAATTCCTTCTTCCTCTCTAGAACTATTTTCCTAGTCCATTTTGGTAGAACGGACAAAAGGCAGAGAGCCATGAGCCGGCAAGAGAAACAGACGTCTCTCTCACATCGCTGCCACTGATTCCCCTTGGAACCCTTTCGCTGAAGAAGACGCTGCCGCTAGCTTCGCACACTCTTCCTACAAACCAAGTACCAGCCTACCGACCAGCGAACCAAATGGACACTTATACACTATCACTCTTGTACGCCTACTAAGAGAATAAACCATTCTTTGTTGTTGTTTTTAGAATGAAGTTTCGTAATTCATTTGTGTTGCCTAAAATATAGTGTTGGAGAAATTAATCATTTCCCATAAATCTATAGAATCAATTGCTAAATTTATTGCTAGGAAAGCTGTTTTGCAATATCGTGCAAGAAAAATTAGTTTCAACGAATATTACTGCGACATCCGGTCTAGTACACGAATATATATATATATATATATATATGTGTGTGTGTGTGTCCCTGTGTATGCGTGCATATATATATATATATATATAGAGAGAGAGAGAGAGAGAGATAGTCATCCGCAGACAGATCTGTTTCACAGCTCATCAGTACGGTTAGACTCCGATTGCTTTTAACCCAGAATTGAAATCCGTCCGAATTGGCGTCAGTCGGCGATTCTACCTCTGGGCTATATGTGTATGTTAAAATGTAAGAGACAATGAATGTCTATTATGTTTAGTGATGGGCCGTTCTAAACATCGTATTTTGTCTTTAATTTCAGGTGAAAATAAAGACAAAAATTCTCCAACATTTGGATAATTTTTTATTAAGTTGGTTCTAAGCTTTCGGCTTTCACGAGCCATCTTCAGAGAGGTTACAGGGACGTTAACATAAAAACATCCACCATCAAAGATGATTTTATCTTGTGTTGACAAAACTTTGCTAAGCAACAATAAGTTACCAAATAGCAAACGCAGTTCGTAAACTTGTAATGCGGTTCTATGACGTCACACCGCGTGAGAGCTCGAAATGTTAACAGAACCATATATTTAAATGCAATGTGTTATGACCAGATTTAAACGTGATTTTATTAAGTGTGGATTGTTTGGATTTAATGTAGATGGCCTCCCATATCTGAAGGTTATTTTACTGTGTGCATGAGTGAGGATTATTGTATTGTTGACTAAAATCTGTCTGATATTACCTACATGGCTATGTTTTTCTAAGAAATGTTGTTTAACTGTACTCTGATCGGGAAGGTGACAGGTAAGTCTACGGGAGGGCGTGGTTGTAGTAAAACCAATATATGTAGTAGGTTTATTATTAGTACCAGAGATACAATCTCTGAACTGACATGTAAATTGATACACTACATTGGTTTTCGGTAGAGGATTTAGTTGTGTGGTTGTACGGTTATTAGAGACTATGAGGTCAATTGTTTTATGTTTTTTATAATATATGAT
>JBBBDQ010000354.1:2622500-2687500 GCA_037127315.1 Ascarosepion bandense
GACTGGTTGCCAGCCAAGGCTATAGAACACAATCTGTCCTGTTATTTAACCCATAACTGGAAGGAAGAAACGGATTAATACCTTTCCCAAGGGTATTTGCGCGTAAGTGAATGCAATGAATTCAACTGGAATTTGAACTCGGCTCCCCGATTTCTCGTTCCGAGCCGATATCCATTGCACCATAACGCACATCTTATTTAGTACTGTTCATTTATTTCTCACCTATTTCCACTGAGTGCAAGTACACATTGTCCGACTCAGGGATTGAACTCGCAACCAATTTTCTAAACCAACGCTTTTATTTACTAGGCCGTTGTCTAACACCTTTAGAGTTCTGAAAGAATCAGCGCATATGCTAAGCTATGAGAACTACCTTAGTAGGCTGGCATATAAATAAATACAGTATGGGAGCCGTTAAAGAATAACAAATGACAGCAAATCTTCAAGTGCAGCAGCAACCACCAAAACATGAACAGCAGAAGTTGCATTAGCTTGGTTAAGTTTAAATCTCTAAGTTTATTACAGTAAATTGCCCTACATGAGCAGTGAAACGAAAAGAGTCTATCCCTGTAAATTAAATAAAGGGTTAATTTCAGAATTCCTTGTAGGTTATCCAGATAGATATATACTGAAGAAGTCCTGAGGGTACAACGGCCAAAACGTTGTGATAGCAACAACAACTATAAGGGCAATTGTCTAAATAACAATAGGGTAAATATAATGACTCCACACTCCAGAAATCAAGTTAAAATATTTATATTATTTTACTAGTTTTGTTTCTTTATTAATTATGTTAATTTCTTATTGTGTTTAATTTATAATATTAATAATATAAATGGGCCATAAGTCACGCAGCAAAGCATTTAAAACAATTCTGATAATAATAAACGTTATTTTATTAAAACCAAGCTCACACTCCACCCTCATCTATTGAACAGGTGAAGAGGCTCATCCCTTGTTTCCTGTTTAGGATGAGGTTTCCGGTTTTCTCTTTTCCAATCTTTTCACACTTTTTTAAAAAATTTATTTTTTGGTGTAGATAGACTAAACTATCGCCCGGTTCACACTCCACCCACGTCTATTGAACAGGTGAAGAGGCTCATCCCTTATTTCCTGTTTAGGATGAGGTTTCCTGTTTTCTCTTTTCCAATCTTTTCACTCTGTTTTTATTTTTTTATTTTTTGGAGTAGATAGACTAAACTATCGCCTGGTTCACACTCCACCCACGTCTATTGAACAGGTGAAGAGGCTCATCCCTTGTTTCCTGTTTAGGATGCGGTTTCCGGTTTTCTCTTTTCTAATCTTCTCCTATGTAGCCCCCTGCACATCAGTGGCGTTACCGCCTTGCTTGGGGTGATATGATTAAAAAAAACAAAAAAAAAAACTAATGAATTGAGAAACACATTGTACACGCTGGTATAATCACAAATGCTCAAAATGCTCGCCATTTGTATTGATGTACAGTTCCATCACTTCACGTAATTCTTTGGTGCGAGACTTATGGCCCACTCTGTATAATTTATTATTTATTACAATAAATTATGAATTACTTTAATAATAATTTCTGTTAATTTCATATTGCGTTTAAATTATAAATAAATATATAAAATTAGACATGTTCCTGAATATATATAAAAAGTTATTAATCGTTTTTATACGTTGCCTTTATTTGTTGCCGTTACACGACTTTCTGGATTTCCTCATATTAGTTATAACTTGAAATAAAATACTTTTAAAGAATAATGTGCTGATTAAAACATATTAAATTCTCACCTATTTTCTCATTCACACTGCTGGTGATGACTCACTTGAATCTAAAGCTTGGACTACGCTATATGAATTTTAGACAGCACTTCACCTTCGGGAGTTTGCTGAGGCAATTGAAAAGGGGAAGTGCCCAGGGGCCTTGGGCAATTTTCCCCCGACAATGTCATTAAACTAACTCTAAACCTTGACCTTGTATCACATTCAGTAAAGAAGCGGGCGTGATGAATAATCATCATATCTAAACAACAACCACGATAGCGAACCGTTTTTTGCAAACTAGAAAAAAAAAATCAGTAAATCTAATAGATATAAAATGTCTACTCTTTTTAATAAATGTTTGTAAATCTCATTAAAACAAAGAAAAAAATGCTGGATTGCTATGTGATATCTGTCATTCTGTATGAAAGAGAATGCTGGACGATCTCATCAAAGATGAAGGAGAAGCTTGAGGCAGCAGAAATGTGGTTTTGCAGAAGGATGTTGAGGATATCATGGACGGAGCACGTATGTAACGATGAGGTGTTGGAAAGGATGCAAGCAAGAAGAAAACTGATAATAAATAACAGGAAGAGACAAATGAGGTTCCTGGGACACGTAATGAGGAAGAAAGGTCTGGAGAACTTGATACTCACAGGCCGGATAAATTGAAGACGAGACAGGGGAAAGCAGTGCGAGACATACTTGTTTGGTCTGAGTAAATGGATGACGGAGAGGTGCTTGGGAGAGATACCAAGAGAAAAAGGATTGAGAGCGACAAGAGACAGAGCCAAGTGGAAGTCCATGATCGCCTACGTCCTGAAGGGACACGGCGCATGAAGAAGAAGAAGAAGAAGAAGAAGAAGAAGAAGAAGAAGAAGAAGAAGTACAATTGCTGTCAAAATATACTGTGGAAGACATAGTGTATATAGAGCTTTGTACTATCCGTGCTTTCAGGTCTTCGTTAGGAAAGTTGAAAAGTATTTATCTTCATTTGTGCTGTGTTACAGTAATTTTCAATAACTACCACCACCACTACCATAATAATAATATTCATAGTAATAACCTTGATGATGAATGCTTATAAATTCATGAATAAACTTGTTCTTGTGTATCTAAACTTATTTATAAATGAAACTTTGTCTGTGTGTGTGTGTTGTGTGTGTGTCCGTTACCTATAGACTCCGAAACGGCTGAACCGATTTTCTTGAAAGTTTACACAGTTGTACTATAAGCGTCTGCGGGTGTTCTTAGCTAGGTTTTGTGTCGAGGTACCCCTGATAAATATCGAAAATCGATAATCGAAAACATCGGGTTATAGAAGCAGTGGTCCGATTTTAATCAAATTTAATACACTCATAGACAAAGACATGAGAAACGATATTCAGAAGTTTCAAGTTTGCAGCTCTTACAATAGTGCAGAAAATCGATAATATATATATAAGGGAAGATGTTCGTGTGTGTGTGTCTGTTTATCTACCTGTATGTCTGGATTTTTTTCAGCAATTTTATTTTAGTTTTTGCTTCGGGTTTGGCTCTATTAGATATAATTGTAGTTCTTAGTCTCAGCCATGATACCCTTTATTTAGAGGACTTATTTAGCCTTCAAAATTCAGTTTACGACGGAAAAAACTTATTTGATATCGATACCAGGAAATCAAAGTTTGACTTACATCCATTCATTTTACTTTCAGTCTACGGTTTTGCTTTAACTGGAAACAACTATTGCATTTTAGTCTTTCGTGCCAACGTCCAAAGAGTCTGAGCTCCAGGGCCATGGATTAGTTTTAAAGCTTTCATTACACCCGAGCAACGCCGGGCTATACTGCTAGTAATGGATCAAGTATTCTTTTTGTGGTGTAGTGGATATCGGCTCAAAACGAGAATTCGGAGAGCTGAGTTCAAATTTCAGTTAAATTCGTTGCATTCCCTTACGCGCAAATACCCTTAGGAAAGGTGATAATTCGTCTCTTCTCCTTCTAGCTATGGATTAAATAACAGGATTGATTGATAGCCCTGGTTGGCAACTAGTCTACCGCAAAAAGTATTCTGTCCAGTCAGTCATGTCTCTTTCGAGATATGATCACCCAAGCGTCTATTACGTATGGCACTTAACTGGCTGATCCTTTACTTTCTGCATCAATTGATGTGAATTATTTGTATGAATAATTATATCCACATCGTTATAATCGCCATATTCTTAATTTAAGTTGCTTTTGCACACACACACACACACACACACACACACACAAGAAACAAGACTTCTCGTAGAAGAAATGCTTGCGACCTTTTCGAAGGCATGTAATTTTGTCGGGATTTGATTTATTGTATGAAAAAAAAAATCGGAAATAATTTTGGATTGCCAGGAGAAAGAAAGAAAAAAGAAAAAATAAATAAATAAAAAGAAGTATAAAAGCAAGAAAACAAAAAATGATTTGAGAAGAAAAAATGAAAAAGAAGAAAGAAAGAAGCACAAAAAATACTTGGGCAAAAGGCAAATGAAGGAATTTAAGAGGAAAAGGAAAAAAGAATGAAGAGGAAAAAATGAAGGAAAAAAAAGGGAAAAAGAAGAATGAACAGAAAAAGAAAGAATGAAACAATGAACGCTTATCCAAAGGAATAAATAGAAAAGAAACATCAAAAAAAAAAAAAAAAAAAAAAAAAAAGCAGGATACAATAAAAAAACAAAAACAAAAGAAAACAAAAGAGACGGAACGCACAAATATATATATATACTATCACGAAGAATTCTATGACTTTTCAGGTAGGAAAAAATTCTAAAAAGTTTTAAGCAGCCAATAGGTCAAATGATTACACGATTCTAAATTCTTGAGTGAATTCGCAATTACCGCGCATCTCAAATGTCCTAATTCGTATCCCTTGTCACACCTACCACCGACCTCCCCAACAGCTTATTCTTTCCGGGCCACACCTATGACTCGCCAAAGGCAAATCATATCTCTTAATTGGTTTTCGTCACTTCGATTCCATTTCCTGAACATCGACGATGAAATTTGACATTCTTGGAGGGCCTTAGCCGTTCTAACATTTACAGGGTGCGGCAGAATTCTAAAACAAGTTATACAAAATGCGGCAAAATTATCTACCACATTTAAAAAAATAGCTAAAAAAAATTACCAAGGTAAATTCTATTAAAAAATATTTCATTGTTTATGAAAAAAAAGGGCCGTAATTCTTTATTCATTTTATTTAGAAAATGTCATCCTTCAAATGTTGGCCTCTATTTGCCATACACTGTTAGAGACGTTTTCTAAAGTTTTCTATCACCCGGAAGTTGTAACGCTTCGATGTCTTTCAGTTAACCTTCTTTTAAGCTCTAAACTTTTCAACCCGGAGCAGTATCGATGTCATATCCGGAACTGTATCATTCCGACGTAACAGGAAATGAGCACTTGTTGCAATTACAGATTCACCATTTTTTTTAAAAATTTCAACAGCAAAAGCGTGGTGTGCACGGGTCCAAACAGTGATGGTGAAAAGGAAATGGTAAGACATTGCTATGACTAGATAAAAACACAATTTCAATTTTTCTAAGTTTACTAACACCACACAGGTGTCATTTTTAAATGCGGGAGGTATTTCTGTCGTATGGGGTATTAAAAAAATCCCTTCCTAACGAGGAAACTCCGTTTAAAAAAAATAAAAATAAAAAAGTAAAAAAAAGAATGTTTAGTTATTTAGTCAGATTTGGGAGGTTTGGCTCCAAAATAAAGAATAACAAAAACACATTGTATTTTTTTGTAATGGATTATCCACTTCTTTCATGCACCGTGTTCATTCAGGACATAGGCGATCATGGACCTCCACTTATCCCTATCTCTTGTCAGTATTAACATTTTTTCTTTTGGTATCTCTCTCGACCTCTGATCCGAAATCCATTTGCTCAACCCCATCAAGTATGTCTCACGTCAACGTTCCCCTGTCTATCTGTCCTTCTGTCCATCCCGGTAGTATTAGATTCACCAAGCCCTCTTTCCTCATTACATGTCTCAGAAACTTCAGCTGTCTCTTCCTGATAATAAGTATAAGTTTCCTTTTCGTTTGCATCCTCTCCAAAACCTTGTCTTTGCTCACATGTTCGGTCCATGGTATCCTCAGCATCTTTTTGTAGAAAAACATTTATGTTGCTTCGAGTCTCTCCGTCATCTTTGATGAGATTGTCCAGCATTTGCTGCCATATAGGAGGACATATATCACAAAATAGTTAATTACTATTTTCTTTGTTTCCAACGAAATCTTCCCGTGTCTTAATCCGCTGCTTATGTTTGGAAATGTGTCCTTGGACATGCCTATACGCATTCGGATCTCAGTGTGAAAATTCCGTCCTCTGTTAGAACACTTTCTAGTTATTTAAATTTTTTGCAACTGCTTGATTTTACTATCCCCGACTTGTAATTGGCTTTTTGGGTTTCTCATTTTGCTCATGAGTCCCTCGCTCGGTAAGGAGCGACATGCGCAACAGGGTGTCATCCGAATGGATTATACTGGACTTAATTCAGTTTCAATGATCACTTAATTGCTTAGTCTGCTGTCTTCACTTCTGCTATAATTCATTCCTTGCGCTTATAAAGCCTCGTTTTTTTGACTCACTTGGAGTTCTTTATTTAAGGAGTTTTTTTTTTATTTTTTTTTTTTATAAGTGTTTCACCCCGAGCAAGGCATGTCACTGCCACTACTGTGCAGGGGGCTACGTAGAGTGGAGAAAGGCTGATTAAATATAGGAAATGACAGAGGGTGGGTGATAGGCGGGTAAGGATACCGAGAATGAGGGTTGGGTAGATGAGAGTGTTGTGAGAATAGTTGGGAGATAGTGTGATAGGAGGTGTCTATTGACCCTACATTTAAACACCTGGAGATTGTAACTGTCGGGAAAGCAGACTTGTGGAAGGGAGTTCTACAGGCGGGAAGCGCGAGAAAAGAAGCTGTTGGAGTAGAATTTACGGTTACATCTTATTTGTTTAACTGTAAAAGGGTGGGACCTAGTTGCTAATCTAGTATCTCGTGTAAATTCGTGCTTAGGCGGCACCAGTGATCTGAGCTCATCGGAGCAGAAGCCATGAAAGTACTTGTAGAAGAGGCACAGGGAAGCCACATCACGCCGGTGTGAGAGCGGCTGCAGCCGGTCTGCCAAGTCAGTCTGACTTATTTCATTTGTTTTTACCGGCGGTTGTATTATTTACTCCATGTAAACCACGACAGTATCAGCAAACGCTTATTTTTTTAATCATTTCACCTCAATCAAGGCAGTTTTACTGCCACAGGTGTGCAGGGGGTTAGATAGAAAGAAAGGGATGAGAAAGAGGGGCAGATTATAGGGGGTGTCAGAAAAGAGGTAAGAGAAGGATGAGAATACTGGTGTGATGAGAGTGGAGTGAACGGAGAAAAGAGCAGGATGGAAAGGATGCAAATCAGAGAGGTAGGAGATGACTACTGACCTTACATTTAAATTCTTGGAGATTGTAGCTGTCGTGGAAGAAAGTATACGGAAGGGAATTATACAGGCTGGAAGTGCAAGAAAAGAAGTTGCGGTTACATTTGATTGGTTTCACTGTAAAAGAGTGGGACCTCGTTACTAGTCTAGTAGCTCGAGTAAATTCATGCAGAGGGGGACACTAGTTAGCTAAGTTCATTGGAACAGAAGCCGTGAAAGTATTTGTAGAAGAGGCATAGAGAAGCCACATTACGCCGGTGAGAAAGTGACTGCACCTGATGTGCCAAGTCGGGACTGACCACATTACAGATTCTCCGTTGGATTTTGTCAAGAACCCTGAGGTGAATAGCAGGGGAATCCGATCAGATGTGGCAGCAGTATTCAATACACGGACGTATGGTAGATTTATATATGTTCAGGACGGATTCAAACGATGAAAAACTTCCTGGCCCTACACAGTGAATCGACCTTCTTAAAAGCTGATTTAGCTATGGATTCGATATAGTCATTTTACTTGAGGTCTACTGAGAGAGTTAGGCCGAGCAGGCGGAATGTTTTGTTTTCAGGGAGACGAGCCTGATCCGTGATAATGGTGGGTAGGAGCGATTGTCTATTGCTAACTTTAGATTAGTATTTCTTTCATCTGAAATTCAATTCTTTTTAAAGCAACGACTCAAAATTTGGTCTAGGAGAACTAACAAAATCCAGTCAGTTAAGTGACATACGTGATACACGCTTTGGCGATCATGCTTCGAAAGAGATATGACTAGGCCGAAGATTTTCCCACATGAGGTTACCATTGTTTAGACTGGTTGTTAACGAAGGTTGTTGAACCCAATCTGTTCTTCTGTTTAACCCATAATTGATAACGGATTAATACCTTTCCCAAGGGTATTTGCGCGTTAGTGAATGCAAGCAATTCAAGTAGAATTCGAACTCGGCTTTCCGATTTCTCGTTCCGAGTCGATATCTACTACACCACAGCGCGCATCGCTAATTTAGTACTGCGCTTAAATACATAATTTAGTACTACGCTTAAGTACATAATTTAGTACTATGCTTAAATACATAATTTAGTACTACGCTTAAATACATAATATAGTCCTACGCTTAAATACATAAAATCATGGTGCCATTGAGGAAAGTTCGTCAGAGCAATGACCATGAAAATATTTATAGATTTGCGAATTACTTAAAAGACACACACACACACACACACACACACACACACACACACACACACACATATATATATATATATATATATATATATATATAGTAAAGCTACGTTACGGTGGTGGAAAGTAATTGAAGCCGTGATTCCGAGTCAGGACCAATAACATTGCAGATTTTTTGTATTTTATCAAGAATCTTTAAAGATATAACAGAATCACAAGACCATATGTGGCAGCAATATTCAAAGCAAAGACGAATAGTAAACTTATAAATGATTAAAATTCTATTGAGAGAAATTGTCTTGCAGGAAACATTGAACCAACTTTCCTAGCAGCTTACCTACTAACGAATGATTCAATAACATCATTCCATTTCATGTCAGCAGAGAACGTTAGTCTTAGAAGGCGAAATGATTCGCTGTCCTGGAGGTTAGCATCAGCCATGCTGATAGAAGGTAGACGATTAAGAGTGCAGCTTCGTTTTGGATGTGTGAAAATTAATATGCCATTCTTTGCCCCAATTAACAACAGATTGTAGGCTAGTTTTTAGATTACGTGACCATTTTGACTGTATCGAGCCAATCAGATTTACTATTAAGAAGCAAATAGTTGTGAAATCAGCATAAATACTGAGTTGAGAACTGATGACTTCGGGAAGATCGTTAGGAAAAACTAGGAACAACGTCTAATGGTCTGCCTGCATTAATGCACAAAGATAAAATAGAGTGGCCATTCAAAACAACTTTCATTTCGAGATTGGATAAGAAAAACCGAATCAATTTAAAAATTCCTTCAGAAATATAGTAAACTTTCAACTTGTGAAGAAGACCGATATACCAAACCCTGTCAAACGCTTTCGTGATGTCCAAAACAACAAATCGAGCTTCACCATTCTTATCTAAACCTTGATAGACTCATTCAACAACAATCATTTTATACATCAGCAGTTCAAGCGAAAGCCATATTGCTTGTCTGAAAAAAGACCCTGCGAGGTGAGAGGTTTAACCAATTCAATATTTGCCAAAAAGAGGCGTTAGACGAATAGGCCGATAGCTAGAACGTTCAAACACTTCACCTAAGCTCTTAAAGACTGGAACAACAGAAAAGTATTTCTCTCAAGCAAGAAAGAAGGAAGCTGTATTTATTGTAGAGTTTAAAGAGAGCAGGGGCCAGTTCAAAAGTACGTTTCTTAAGAACTATTTCATTAAGTCCACATGCTTTTTGAGGATCCAGTTTAGACATGACAGCAGAAACCATGAACGAATATATATATATATATATATACATATTTAAATCATATCACCCCAAGCAAGGCGGTAATGCAAATGATGTGCAGGGGGCTACATAAGAGTGAGAAGATTAGAAAAGAGAAAACCGGAAACCGCATCCTAAACAGGAAACAAGGGATGATCCTCTTCACCTGTTCAATAGATGTGGGTGGAGTGTGAACCGGGCGATAGTTTAGTCTATATTCCCAAGTATAGGGTAGGTATGGATGGAATAAAATTCAGTATCCAAAATGCACTATTTAAAAAAAATTCTCAATAGAAAATTGACCGAATAATATTGTTTTAGAATTCATAACATGAATATGTTATAATTTATCTGCAAAAGTAATGTAGTGGTATTACAACATATTTATTATATATATATATATATATATATATATATATATATTGATTTTCATCCATGGTTGTATGAACCTAAGAGGTATTTTTTAGGACCTCATTAGGTTTATACAACCATGGATGAAAACCCCATAATTCCTTGTAATTTTAAAAACTGCGCGTTCAAAACTTCCCTGCCACGTGAGCGTTCAAAAAAAAAAACCCAAAAAAAACCACCGTTACGTGTGCGTTCTTAAAGAAAACGGTAAACGGTAAAATCAGTATTGCAAATCACCTGAAGAAACTACTCATGGTAGAAACCTAGGTCGCGTAGTAACTCGTTTACAAATGGAATATGTATATATATATATACTACCAGCCATAATTATTAGGCTACCCCAGTGTTTTAAGAAATGATGTATTTCATACTATTTTTAGTATTTATTGCCAAATGAATAATTGTAAATGAAAATTGAATGGTTCTTTTGTTAAAACTGCCCAATAACATGTGCATCAAATGAATTTATAAATATTTAATAATTACCTATATTGCAGTTTCATCTATGAAAAAATGAACAAAATATAGGGTGATTCGGAGTAGCTAATTTTTGCTTCCTTGCTTTGTAAAATTTTGCGAAGTAATAATAACAAAAAACTATTCTATTTTCATTTAAAATTATCCACTGGCAATAAATACTAAAAATAGTATGAAATACATCATTTCTTTTAAAAAACTGGGGCGGCCTAATAATTATGGACCGGTATATATATATATATATATATATATATATATATATATATATATATATATATATATATATATATATATATATATATATATATATATATATATATATATATATATATATATATATATATATATTATATATATATATATATATATATATATATATATATATATATATATTACATAATTCGCAATTGAAAAATTCTTATTCTTGGCTAAAAGTTGATATGCATTTGCTTGAGTTATTAAATAATGATAGTCAGATGAATGAAACTACTGCACATGGACACACATGTGGGTATTCCGTTTCTTCTTTAGGTATTCTGCGTGATTCAAGCTTGGGCGATCTTGTCTATTTTTGATTCATGATTGACTTAGCATTTGAATTGCCACAATAAGCTGCAGCTATTTTCTGCAGTAGACTAGTTGCCATCTCTGTATGTATTGCTATTTAACTAACTGGGAGAAAACATAGATTCCTACTTTTCTCAAGGGTATTTATTTGTAAGTGAATGTAATGAACTTGACTGGGATTCGAACTCTGCTCACAGAATTCTCATTCTGAATTATTACCCACTACACATATGCATAGGGGAGCCTATTTTATAACCCGTTGTTGTTCTTACAAATATCCAGTCTGTATTCGGGTTTATACTCTTTTTCTCATCTTTATACCACCTGTTTCGCTGTATCACAGCTCATCAGTACTGTTAGAGTATATATATATATATCACTTTGTGCTAATTAATTGAAACAATTGCTTTAGTTTCCTTTCTTTCACCATACAGTCATTTTTGGACCCACTTTTGTGATAGGGTGTAATCAGTTTTTATTTTTACTCAAACTAGGTCATTTGCAGTGGTGTGCTTTAATATGAATCTATTTTCGGGATGTATGATGAAATTTGTTTGGCTTTGAAAAATATTGCGTTATCCGTGATAGCATCAGATTTGTATCACGCCCAGAATCTATTGTTTCGACTGTCGGCCATTGTCTGCGATAGACATTGCACCAAGAAAGCGTAGAAAAATTGTAACGCTGCACGAACACACAGGCAAGCCTTACATTGTTGGTATCAGGCTTTCAACTGTTAGTCGTGTCATCAATGCAAAGAAATAAACTAGATCCATTAGTCCAAAACGTAAAAGAAAATGCGGTAGAGAGAGAGAGAGAGAGAGAGAGAGAGAGAGAGAGAGAGACGACGTATACGTGATTCGGGAAAATTTGAAAGATCCTAGGAAAATATTGTTCGTTTTGTTTCAGTTAATTTGCACAAGGGTATATGTATATATAAAGTGGAGGAGTTTGTCACTTAGCTGAGCACTGTTGTTTCAGTTACGCCGACTTCGAAGTTTCGTGATGGCAATATTGTAATGGCTTCACACTTCAAGTTTTTAGTTTTTTCTGCAGAAAACTTCCAGTCGGCATGACTGAAATAACTCTGCTCAGCTAAGTAACAAAAAAGTAAATTTATTCAATACAATTGCCATTGACTTTAACCACGGCTATCAGAAATTTTCGAAATCACCTGCAACGCTTCTGGACGGTTTCCTTGCTTAAGTTGATGAATGCTGCCATAATCCTTGCCTTCTGTTCAATTTTCGTGCTACAAAGAGTTTTGTTGATTTCTGTTTAACTATGCCCCATACATAGCAACCAAGGGGGTTGTAGCCTTAGGAATTAGCTGGCCAGTTATAACGAGTGATGCGTTCGTAGAAATTGCATGGCAGTCATGATTGAGTTCTCATGTTTTCTGTGTCATGATAGAGTCTTGATGCTAGACATAGTGTCTTCCACCAGCCATCTTCTTGACCCAAGGCAGCACTACCTCCTCAATGCACTTGATGTAGGCCTCCGTAATGAGTCTGAGGCTCTGTGGGAAGATGAATGGAGGCATAACGTCACTATCATCATTGATCACTCTAAACAACTTCGTAATCATTATTGGACTCACCCACCTCTTTCCGAATCCTCTGGACTGCCCTCACTGTTTCACACCCAAACACTCTGAAATGTTCGTATTAAATTCTCTGGCGACAATTAACCCATCACATCACACACACACACACACACACACACACACACACACACACACACACATATATATATATATATATATATATATATATATATATAGGAGGAGCAGTGGGTAAATTTTCGCCATTTAATATTTTTAATTTCGCGCATCCAATTTTTATTTGTTTTTTTTTTATGGCTGCACGAAATAGTAGAGACAAATAATCAATATCTTTGAGAAAAAGTGAACATTGGCGCAATTTATTCCGCCAGAAATTCGGAAATGGTGCGCTGTAATACTTAGCATTCTCACCGGAAGCTCTATTTTAGTATGTCAATTTATTTTTTGTGTAATTTTAGAAAATATAACTATTAAAATGAGATGTCATTTTTGCGTAATCTAAATGACAACGAAAGTTCAACCATCGAATAACTCTCTCTCTCTCTCTCTCTCTCTGTATATATATATATCCGACTGACACCAAATCGGTCGAGTTTCGATCCCAGCCAGAAGCAAGTGGATGCGTCTAGCCACACTGATGAGCTGTGATACATCGAAACAGGCTTGTATGTGGATGACTAATATATTATGCTCTCATTGTGATTGAGCTCTCTGGAGAAGAGCATTTTGAAAACAGTTTCAACTTCTGCTATATGCGTGACTCTTCAGAAATGAATTGAGTTCTCTCGATGACTGGCGTGTGTATACACTGCTTATATACAACACGTTAAAATTTCCGTTCTCTAATTCCATGCGTCGATGGCTTAGGGAGTAGCGACTCCGACTGCCACCAAATCGGTCGAGTTTCGATCCCAGCCAGAAGCAAGTAGATGCGTCTTGCCATACTGATGAGCTGTGATACAGCGAAATAGGCTTGTATGTGGATGACTAATAAAATAAATATATATATATATATATATACATTTCTTTACGTTTCAAATCCACGGGTCTGCAACCTAACTTTTAGACGAATGTATCTTCGAACATTTGTTGACATTGGCCGCTACGCGAGTCATCTGATTATATGTTGCGTGTATATATGAATATGTTTATGTGTTCGCCGAATGATGTATTTTTCCTTAAAATTTCTCTTTTAAGGGAGCGACCGTTATTTCTATTCGTTTTTTAGGTCTTTGTGAATCTCATTCGTGTAAAATCCTTTGTAAAATAAAGACGGAAGCTGATGATAGTTCGCCCGAAATAGGCCCATACTTCCTATTCACCATTAAATAACGTGTCTGCCTTAATTTTTCTTATATTTGCTCTATATGTATTTATATGCATATATGTTTAGAGCTCTCTTAGAGAGTTATCCTACCATTGTATGTACAGGATACTCCTTTAAATTCTTCTATAGCCACCACACTGCATGCTGATATATATATATATATATATATATATATATATATATATATATATATATATATATATCACTTTCGTTAAAAACGATTGACAAGGTATTGCAGTTTTGTTTTTTGTTTAGTTTTTCTTTTCTTCTCATAATCTTTTTTCTGGACATAACTTATGTAGAAATTGACTGGTGTTCTGTATATTCGAGCCCCTTCGGCTATATTTTTAACCATTATTAAGGATGATTTTGTTTTAACTTTTACTAAATGCATGAATATTTTTATTTATGGATCTTGAATTAGAGAAATGTTTTATTTTCCAAATATCATCAGCGCATTGCGGCTGTGTAGATCGTTGATATTATTGAGTATTGGCTTTGTTTATTTAATAATGCTTCCATTGTTTCTCGCCTTTTTCACATTTGAATGACGATATTTATTTTTATTATTAACGAGTACGTTACGGATGAAACATCACTGAGTATGTTACTTTCCAAATACGGAATGATGCCCACACACACACACACACACACACACACACACACACACATATATATATATATGTATATATATATATATATATATATATATATATATATACCGCGCTTCATCTTTAGAAAATCTTAAAGCAATCTCTCCTTCTTCCATCATTCAGCGGCCAAATATTTGACGGTTTTATACGGAGGGCAGTATTCAAGGAAGACATATTGCATACGATCATAGATTTCCTTCATACACAATCTGTTTTATGGTAAAAAAAAAGACAAAAAAAAGACAAGCAATCAATACCAGGTCAATATTTTTAATTTCTGATTCGGATTCTTGTCGGGCATCACCAGGTATCTCATTTTGTTCTTTTGACTTATCAAACAAAGAAAATGTGGAGAGCAATAAACAATAAAAAATAAAAAAGCTTTAATTCTGTGACAAAAAAACAAAACAAAAAAACAACAACAACAAAAAACAAATATATTAAGGCAACCAAATAAAAGAATAATTTATCATGTAGATGGGATCATATCTAGTCTCAAAATTTTTAGTACACTTTTCATAAAAGTACTAGGGACATAGCACAGAACAGATCAAGATACAGATCTACGGCTTTTTCACTCCTTGGGGGAACCACGCCCAACCATGTCTTTTTCGGTGTAGCCGTGCTCGCCCCGTTTAGCCGATTTCGGGTTGATAAGTCTATTTTACCCGCATTTGGAGGTTTTGAATTGTAGTTGTCCATCTCCTAGACAGGTTGCTACCTAAGAACCTAGGCTGTCCTCCTGTTTACCCATAGCTGTGTGGGGAGATGTGGATTCGTACCTTTCCCGAGGGAATTTGCACGTAAATAAACTTGGGACAGTTTAGACACAATTTTGAAACCGGTATACAACATTTTATTTGAAAACTAGAAAAATAAAATAAGAATAAAATAGAAAAAACCTCTGGCTAATAATTTACAGCACCGAATGCAAGGAAAGTCTAAAACACCCAGAAGATATTATTATACAGAATAAACCACCCACATTCGTTCTTAAAAAAAGGAATGGTCAGAATACCTGCATGTATGATTTAGTTATTATGGCGGAGGTCTGTGCGGAACCAAGGAGATTTTTTGGAAGTATCGTATGTATACCGGTGATCTGTATTTGTGTGCATACTCTGTCAATAGGTCGCCAAACGACACTTTTTAATTTTTGAACTCAGGGATTTACGTCTGCGAGAGTAGTTGCCGACCAAGCCTAAAAAGCCCAGTTTGCCCTACTGCTTAACCCTTAGCTAGGGAGAGAGAGAATTCATACATTTTTTCTAAGTGTATTTGCACATAAGAAAATATAACGAACTGGAATGGAATTATAAATCGGCTCTCAGATTTCTCATTATATATATATATATATTGTCTGAAATTTTAGACAACATACACATGCACACACACACACACACTATCTTTCTTTCCTCTTTTTTTTTTCACACACACACGTACGCACGCACACATATATTTAAATACAGACAGTAAGAGATGACACAGGCTTTCTGGAAAAAATGTTAAGAAAATCACTGACTTTTCATTCCCGATAGGGAGGTGTCATTCAGTGAACAGATCACCGGTGGTCAACTGATTCGTCTGATGCAACTGTCACTGATGATGGAGATTTGAATTCCTGAAGACTTGCGTCGGTGTCTATACATCTAAATAATGCCAACATGTCAATCTGTGACTTCCGGACAGCGTCCTTAATCGAAGTCGCTTTACGTCCATTGATTGCGCCTTTTGCTCGTAGAATAATTGCCAGAGTCAAATCGCCGGAATAACCTGCGCATAAATTATTAACGGTGCCAGGAAGCGGCGGCAGGGGCGAATTTTCCACTCCGTTTATTGCCATTGTCGACTCTGCGATTGTCCGACCGCTTCCGTCAATAGTCACATTCAGTGAGCGACAATGGTTTATAAAATTTCGAATCGTCTGTGTGTTTAAGTCTAAGCATTCAAGTCCTGAATATTTAAATTCTCGATGCTTGAGTGAATTATTGTACAGATAAGATCTAGTAATTCATAGGCACATTTGCCGGATACATTGTTTTCCATTAATCTGATTATTATTAGCTCATTTTTATACACCTTCCTCAATCAAGAGAGATCGAATGACTTTCGCACTCAAATAAACCGCATCTCTTCAGGACGTAGACAATCATGGCTCTCGACAATTTCCTGTATTTTGTAGTTCTTAATAAGTTATTTTTTATATCTCCGCTAAACACACTTCTGCAATCCATTTACTCAAACTCGGTCAGTAGGTTACGAGTTGTTCACCTCTGTCCCTCTTGCTTTCAATCTGTCCTGTGAGTATCAGATTTTACAAACCTCTTTCTTTAATAATTAAATAATTTTAAATAATTTCAACTGTATCTTTCTGATGTTAAGTATAAGTGTTCTTTTTATTTCTTTTTTTCTCTAAAACTTGGTCGTTATTTACTATAGTATTATATACCCATAGTATTCACAGTATCCTTCTGTAGAATTTTCAGTTTGCTCAAGAAGTAATGTTGCCGCTTTTATTATTCCCAGTGCTTCTTAGAGATTCTTGAAATACATTGTTTTTCAAATAATCTTTTGATAACAAATAATTAAGGACATCAGTTATTGTCTAGAGTCGCATAACTTTTAAATGTCTAGAGTAAAATTGGTTCGAAAAACCAAGATGTCTTGTCTTACCTATCACTGTTTCAAAAAGCAATCGGATAAGATTAGATCCAATAATCAAGGACTCATCTCATAAATTAAATGAGCCACTTAGACAAATCCTTTAATCGGTTTAGTTCGTTTATATATATATATATATATATATATATATATATATATATATATATATATATACACACACACACACACATATATATATATATATAATCATTTTACTCAAAGGAAGTCAGAAATACCACTGGTGCGCAGGGGGTTACAGCGAAAAGGCTATAGGTGGCGTCGAATAAAAGAAAAAAGATGGATAGAAATCAAGGTAAAAGATAACAATTGACGTTCCATTATATAAAGAAGTGATGGATATTTATAAATTAATCCGACAGTATTAAAAATTAAACGTTATTTTAAGTGGACATATATATATATATATATATATATATATATATATATATATATATATAAAAGTGGGAGAAATATTAACCGTTTCTTTATATCATGTTAAAAACATAGATAATAATAGAAAAAATAAACATTTACTGAAAGACTATAAATACAAATGATTTTATAAACTAACATTAACACCACAACATCAAAATATAATCTGTTTTTATTATAGGTTCCACCTGAAGTTCATTTAGAATTGTAACTTTTAATATTTATATAATGAAGTAAACTGAATTAAAACAACTCCAATATCACAATTATTTCATATATAACGTGAAGAGGAAACCTATAAAATTCATACAGACCAAAAAAAAACAAAAAACAAACATATATATATATATTTCTTTCAAAACCAGGCACATAATACTACATATTTCATTGAAATTAATTTATCCGCTGTTAATGTATAATATGTCATAAATATTGATCAAACGACAAAAAAATTAATCTGAACTAGAATTTACAAAATTGTTTCTAAGAGAAGTATTTTAGCAAAATTCCGGGTGCAGTATTATATTTTGATAAGATTCAATAGCATCATTCACGATAATTTTCCTTCGAATTAAGTTACTTTCTCTTTTGATAGGTGTGGCATTCTTTCGATTAAAGTTGTGGTTGAATTTATTTCAATGTATTATGTATCTGAAAAATTATTATGTTTAAGATCTTTTTTGCGTTTATAAATACCAAACTGTATTGAGAGGAACGGTTTTGACAATTTATTTTATATAGACCTGCTTCAGAATTACTTTTTCCAACATCCATATTACTTTTTCCAATATCTCCATTCCTGAAATAATTACTATTTTTGAAGGCCAAGATACATGACTACAAAATGCCCACAAATTAAAAGAAAACGGCTATATCCATTATCCCTAGTTATTAAAAATATATAATACATAAATTAATCCAAAACTAAGTAATAATAACTTGCACAAATAAAATTCTAAAACATCACTTACTCATTTTTGTTTATTAGACATAGCTTGCTAGACGTCGATTGACTAAAGCTGATGAATACTTATGAGCGTTCCCAAATTCAAAACTTGAGAAACCAATAACACATTTCCTTTTGTATATAAACACTTCTTACAAAATAAAATCATTGCATTTGCCTCCGTAAAGTCCTACAGGGGACGAAACGCATCGGTTAAGATGGATTTTTCATATATATATATACTGTGACAGATTATAA
The DNA here is from genome assembly GCA_037127315.1 of Ascarosepion bandense. Classification (NCBI taxonomy): domain Eukaryota; kingdom Metazoa; phylum Mollusca; class Cephalopoda; order Sepiida; family Sepiidae; genus Ascarosepion; species Ascarosepion bandense. Next base: position 2,641,421 of record JBBBDQ010000354.1, read on the forward strand.
CATACACTCATTGGCATGTCAGAGAAGAAGCCAGGTGCATTGATCGGTTCAACAAACAGATGATTACTTATTAAACAGTATATTTATTTATTTTGGCCTCCTAGCATAAATATTCAAGAAATCTTATTGAAGACAGATATATGCACACCGACAGTGTTAGATCCCGCGTATCCTGTTGGATTAATAAAAATACACCATTTCTTTAGAATATGTTTTATTTACGTTATGATAAGATGAACAATATGTTTGGAGAGTCTGTAAAAGATTTTGCCTTATAAAGCACTATTCAATTTTGCTTGATCCTCGATGCACTCTTTGGGTGTCAAATTATTTTCCACTCTGAAACCCCTCTCTCATAGACGGGATATGTTCATAGATACGTTTTTCACACTCCACCCACGTCTTTCGAACAGGTGAAGAGGCTCATCCCTTGTTTCCTGTTTAGGATGTGGTTCCCGGCTTTCTTCTTTTTTTTCCCAATCTTCTTTCACTTTTTTTTTCTTTTCTCTTTTTTTTTGTTTTCAATTGGAGTAGATAGACTTAACTATCGCCCGGTTCACACTCCACCCACGTCTTTTGAACAGGTCAAGAGGCTCATCCCTTGTTTCCTGTTTAGGATGTCGTTCCCGGCTTTCTCTTTTCCAATCATTCTACTCTTAAGTAGCCCCATGCGCATCAGTGGCGTCACCACCTTGCTTGGGGTGATATTAAAAAAACAAAAAAAAGAGCAAATCCGCGCCTCACAAGATGTCAGTAGCTGCTCCAACATGAAACAACCCGAAGAAAGAACCGTATGACAGATGCAGGTGTATGAACACCCAACCCCGGGTTAAAAGGGAGAGAGAGAGAGGGGGGAGAGAGAGAGAATTAAAGAAACTTGGGAAACAATAAAAGTGTAAATAAAAGAAACCAGGCTTAAGCCGCCAGAGAAAATGGCAATTAATGAACACTAAATGAACGTCAGTGCCATTCGTGATACATGTTTGAGCGATCATGTACCGAAAGAAACATAACTGACTGGGCAGAAGATTTTTCTGCAGTAGGTTGTCATTACTTTCAACGGTTGCCAACCAAAGCTGTAGAACCCGATCTGAACTGTTATTTAACACGTAGTTGGGGGGAGAAGCTACGGATTCATACCTCTTCCAAGGGTATTTGTGCGTATGTGAATGCAACGAATTCAACTGTTATTCGAAATCGCAATTTCTCGTCCTGAGCCAATATCCACTACACCACAACGCATATGAACGTATCCCAACTTAATACGGGCTTAATAATCTAGCAATCTCCAGTAGGAAAGATCACCTAGAACAGAACTGGAATCCAAAACACAAGCGTCACAGTCTGCTAAAGGTTTGTGTCTGTGACGTTTGGTATAAATATTTTATAACGTTTTTATTGATAAATGGTACTGAAAAGAACCGTTTGTTTAGAGTCTGTCGACCAGACGTCTTTCAACGAATTGTTTATTGCACTCTCTTTTACCAATGACTTGTGACAGCTAGTTCGAGAAAAACTTCCTGCTGCTTCTGAAAAAAATGAATCCGAGCAGCAAGTTTGCAGTCAGTTTTTAGAATACGCTTTATATACGAGGCATCCCTGAAACGTTATCGGTCCAGCAAGACGGGATTAAAAGAAAATCCTACCTCAATTGGATTCATCATCTTTAGGAGAAAAGTTCTTAATAATGATTGATCTGGATAGATCGTTTTTTTTTAATTCTTTATGTCGTGCAGCTTTTGAGCTTTGTGCAGACGATACACCTTTTCTCGATCGCAGGTCATCTATTTTAATTAATTCGGAAAGTCGATCTAATGTCAAATTTGGTTCCAAAATATTAATGTCACAACGTGAAAATCTTAAGAATAGAAGCCAACGCCTCTTAAATGAAACTTTCGAATCTATTTATCTGTTTACCTAATTCTGGTGCTGAGTGCATTGTAATCGTTCTGTTATCGAAAAATCAGAAGATTTAATCTTTACTGTTTTTCTCTGCCCCTTCTGCTTGCGAGTACCAAATTCTTTAAATTTTTATTTCTTGTTATGTGTCTCAGAAATTTCAATTCTTTCTGATTTGAAACATGAGTTCTCTTTGTGTTCCAATTTTCATGACAACCGGATGACATGAAATGGAACGTCGAAATCAATTGATTTCGATGTTTTACTTTGAATAATTTGGTAAATATACTCAAATAATTTCCTATTAGCAAAACGCCAAGAATCATAGTTTTCTGTTTTTTTTTATCTAAAAATATACGTACAATTTCATTATAAAAAAAAAACAAAAAAAAAACATGATAACACCAGGTCAGTCAGTTAAAGTGCCATACGTGATACACGCTTGAGCGATCATGTCTCAAAAGAGACATGACTGACTGGGCAAAAGATTATCCCGCAGTAGGTTGCCATTGCTTCCTGCGGTAAACTGGTTGCCGACCAAGGCTATAGAACCCAATCTTTCCTGCTATTTAACCCATAACTGGAAGGAAGAGACGGATTAATACCTTTCCCAAGGGTATTTGCGCGTAAGTGAATACAATGGCTCCAACTGGAATTCGAACTCGGCTCCCCGGTTTCTCGTTCTGAGCCGATATCCACTATACCACAATACCCTCACAACCAATCTTAAATTAATCGGGTCCAAACGTGAATAAACAATAATTTTACGCAAGAAAGTTTCGTATTTTTATCAAACATTAATTAACGTTGCAATATTAAAAAGAAATACTGAATATTTTTTTGTTTCTTTGTAATGTTTTAGGCAAACCGGTGGAGTTATTTTCCAAATTACCAAACATCCCTGATCGCGCCAGTCACTTCCAGAATATTTGCCTTGTACTTAGGGGTTCCACAAATCTTTTAACGGTAAATTACAAATCTTTAAACCTGTGTAATCCTAGCTGGCATGCGACCTGATTGACGGGCGGAAATCCTGACACAACAATCTTGACATGCGCAGAGAATGAAACATCCGAAATGGCAGGAAAAGCATTCCCCGTTCAAACACACGCACACTACCGTTACTCGAATGGCTAATAATAATATTGACAATAGTAAAACTTTCCTCTTGACTTTTAGATTAATTATTGATATTTGTGGTTTTCATATCAATATTATTTGATAATGAAAAGTATTAAGTAACAAGAGAATTCCGCTAGAAAAAAAGGAAAACAGTGTTGAACTATTATGTAATATCAGTCTTGCTATATGGCAGTGAATGCTAGACAATCTTCTGGCGCATGATGAAGATACTTATGCAAACAAAAATGTGTTTCTACAGAATGATGCTGAGATTACTATAGAGTGAACATGTTAGTAACTTGAAACATTTAAGAGATAGAAAAGTGAAAGAAGGCTTTGAGAACTGGACACTCACAAGACATATTTAATAAAAAAAAAACAAAAAAAAAACCAAAAAAACAATGTAAAACATCGTGTAGCCTATCCAATGCGTTTAGTTAAATGGGTAACAGAGAGAAGGAAGTTAGGTGAAAAGGCAAACCTTACTAAAAGCTAGAAGGATTAAGAATTTATGGTTAGTCAAGATCGCCCACATCCTGAAAGGACATGGAACAAAAATGAAAGAGTATCTGATGGATCCATACTGGTAGCCAAGTGAAATTAAGATTCTTCAGTATTTCACCTAATTAAAATAATCTTAACGAACGGTTGGTTTTAGCATATCATCTCTTTTAAACATTATCATGTCTTTTTAAGATCGTTGCAAGTTTGCCAGGAATGATGGGTAAAATTATTAATTTCCTATTTCACTTCAATAACAATATATTTTATTATTTATTCAAATTAATAGCCCTTGCTTGTGTTTTATGTCAAGTGACATCAATCAAATATCACTCTATTATAATTCTGCATTACTCCCTTTCTCTCTATCTGTCCTGTGAGTATTACATTCCCCAAACTCTCCTTCCTCATTACTTGACCTCAGCTGTCTCTTCCCGATGTTAAGTATAAGTTTCCTTATCGTTTGCATTCCCTTCATAAACACGCTCAGATGTTCAGTCCATGGTATCCTTATATCCTTATATTTCTGTAGAAGCACTTTCCTGTTGCCTCGAGTCAATCATCCTTAAAAAGATAGCCTCCAGTATTCACTGCCATACACGGAGGACAGATATCACATAACAGTCTAGTACTCTTTTCTTTGTTTCCGATCAGATTTTCCTATCTCTCAATACCCTTCTCAGTCTTTGAAATGTATCCTTGGCCATAGCAATGCGCCTTCATCTTTTTACTGATGATCACGGATTCAGTTTTCTTGTTGTTCATGCTTAGTCCTTTCTTCTCGCGTTCCTTTATTATATATATATATATATATATATATATATATATATATATATATATAGTTTTAGTGCAAAGAATTTGTCACTTTAACTGATCAAGTTCATGCCGACTTCGAAGTTCTGTGAGGACACATTTAGGATGCCTTCACTCATCTGAGCTGGGTTTCTTGCTGTTGATTCTTGGTATTTTTTTCTTATTTATAAGGAGCTCGTTGTGTTGGTTTTATTGTTTTTGTTTTTTATTTTTTACTGATCATGGCTTTGATTTATTTTTAATGCTTTTTTATTGCTTTTTTATGTACGCGTGAGTGGGTGTCTGCATAATTGTTTTATACTGAATATATGTCCGCTTAAATGATTTTTTTTAGTTGGTTTGTTCTTGTGATTTAGGTTGACTTCTTTTTGCTGTATTGGGTTGACTTTTCTTAACGTGTAGTGTGTTTGACCGCTTAAGAATCTCTTTTTTATCAACGCTCTGTCTCCAATCCGATATCGAGCACTTTACGGTAAAAAAAAAGCCTCCTTGGCAAAATATGTTTTATCAGTAAAACTACTAAAAAAAACAAACAAAAACAAACAAAACAACAACAACAAAAGAAAAAAGAAAACAACAATCTTGACGCCAAACATTATCATAACTCAGCACTATATATATATATATATATATATATATATATATATATATATATATATAGTGCTGAGTTATGATAATGTTTATATATATATTTACTATATATATATATATATAGTAAAATCTCTGGTGTGCCGAATTCAAGGAGAGACAACGCGTCCATCAAAAGTTTTAAGAAATTATCAGATTTCTATTTTTCTAAAAAACTGATGGGTGTATATATATATATTTTTTTTTTAATAGTGTTTTTTTCTAATATATATATATATATATATATATATATATATTTATATATAAACAATTAATTCTTCTAAAGAATATATATTTATTTTTAAAGAATTAATGTATTATATGTTTAATCCCAAAAGTTTTTTTTGCTTCAAATGTTATTATTAGTGGATTGTGATATTTATGTAGGCGCACCGTTAATTTTAATCAGTATATATATATATATATATATATATATATATATATATATATATATATATATAGTTATCCGCAGACAGATCTGTTTCTCTGTATCATTGTATCATAGTACGGTTAGACACAGTACGGTGTGCCGAAAGTTTAGACCCAGCATAATAAAAACATATCCAAATGTTGGACAATTTTCGTCTTTATTTTCACCCGAAATTAAAGCTAAAATATGATGTTTAGAACGGCTCATTATTAAATATAATAGACATTCATCGTCTGTTATATTAAACAATATATATTTAGAAAATTATCTGCTGCCCCGATACACACACACTCTCTCTCTCTCTCTCTCTCTCTATATATATATATATATATATATAATGTGGAGATAATTTTTACTTAACTAAGTAGTGTTATTTTAGTCATCGTGACTTCGACATACGGTGAAGTTAATAAAAAAAAACTTTCCTCATTAATTTTATTGACGCTCTATCTCGATATCAAGCACTTTATGACAAAAATATGTTCGCCAAAAATGCCTTCCTATCAGTAAACTACTGAAAAACCATCATTATTGATACTAAGCATCATTACAATTTAACACTATATATATATATATATATATATATATATATATATATATAGAGAGAGAGAGAGAGAGAGATGTAGAGAGATAATTATGTTGATCAATTCAGTTAAGAATATGTCTTGTGTTTTCATAAAGTTTAAATTCATTTCTCTTAAAAGGATATCGGTTCTTCACATGTTTTTCTATTCCCATCAACAAAATTTAACTCCTTCGCCTGACATCATAAAATACCGATACTTAAACCAATAATATACGGAAAGTTTTGTAAATGTCTCTTGTCAGCTTATCACCTTAGTAGTCAGTTTGCTTCCTGCATTGAACAGTTCTACATTAGTGTAATCCGAAACTGAAAGGTCAATGATAACTCAGAAGTCTGGCTGAGTTTTGGAATTTATATATATATATATATATATATATATATATATATATATATATATATATATTTACAAACAAATATACAATGATCTATATTTAATTTATGTATATGTCTCTCTATATATATATATGAATATCTATATGTATTTACAAATAAAAAATAAATGCACAACGGTCTTTATTATAATAGAAAGGATACACACACACACACACACACACACACACACACACACACATATATATATATATATATATACATATACATATATATGTATATATGTCCTGTTTATCATTAATATTAACGCCAACGAGCACCTTTGATAATGTGTTGGCTGAAATTATCCTAATGTCTACATGATAGCGTCTACTTCATTTAAGTATATATATATATATTCTACACTACTAGACAAAATACTAACAATAATAACATAATTATTGCAAAAAAGTTTAAATAGTGGCAGTAAAGAGAATAAACTGAACCGACATTGCACCGCTGTTGTGTCTCTAATGAAAAAAACTGGCGCAGCTTCGCTATTGTCACACTCTCCATCAAACCTACCTAGGTTTCACCCTACGACTCGTCAGGGTAAATTAATTTACCCTGACGAGCCGTAGGGCGAAACCTAAGTAGTTTGTTGGCTTAAGCTTAGATTTTCTGTCTTTGTTGCTCTACCTTCTTATTGAGCGCTTTAGTGATTGGGTTTCGTCTTGGGCTTTTTTTCTTTCTTACGGGTACTTGACTTTTTTTTCATGTACTTTGTTTGTTTCGTTTTTTACTTCCCCCTCTTTTCTCTCCGAGTTTATCCTTGGTGTTTTGTTCAAAACTATTTAAATTATAGCTTAATTAATATTAGTTTCGGCAGAGTTAGTTCTATTACTATTGGTACTGTAATTAGTATAGTTAATATTATATATATATATATATATATATATATATATATATATATTGGTAATAAATCTGAAAAAATGGCTTTGTGGTACATCTCAAATGATCTTATTAATATTAAATATAAACACTGATCCAGTCAAAGGGCTCGATGTAATTAAGTTTACTTATTTACAGAGCCAATATTTATTACATATAAATATTCAATTTTACTAATTCGGATGGCCATTTCGATAGGCGTTTGTAACCACCTATGTCGCCAGCAACACCAAAACATAAGCTAAATTTATTTTCCCATAATTTCTTGGTCTCGCTAACGGGATAGGTGGTTAAAATATCTATCGAAATGGCCATCCGAATTACGAAAACTTGAATTTTTAAATGTTTCATATAAACTTATATATATATATATATATATATATATATATATAGACAACGGTCTTTATTACAATACTGAGGATTGTTCTCTTTTACATTATTATAGGTGTTATTATAGACACAAATTTTCAACTAATTACACATTGGCCTTTTCTCAGGTATTCATTGTTTGACTGATATACGATAACTCTTTGTTCAGTTATATTTGCTCCTGAGATGACAGTTTCTATTCGTTCCTTTTTTACTACCTGATCCATGGATCTCATATTCTTTCATACTTGTGCTATAGGAGCTTTATTACCTTGCAAATAGTGAAATGATTAATAACAAACTCGATGACAGCAACATGTTTAACCAGCTACTATAGCCACTATTCCACCGTCTTTACATGTATTTACGCGTGCTGTTAGATTGGCATCAAGGTTCCCCCTTTTATCGTCGAAATACTTAAATGTAACTTCCTCTTCTACTCTAACAGTTTTCACTCGCACTTCCCGTTTGTGGAACTCCCTCGCATTTACTTCCTTCCATGATAGCTACAGTCTCTAAAAGTTTAAATGCAACGTCCATTGCCATCTTCTATCTCTTTAATTTCTATCTTTCTTTTATAATTTCTTTGACACCCCCGTATCTTTTTTTTCACTGTGATCCCATGTACACCAGTGGCCGTCAAGCCTTGCTTGGAGTGAAATGATTATAAAATAATATATATTTCTCCTTCACATTTGAGTCATTCGGGAGTGTGTTGCAATTTGTGACCACAAATTAATAAAAGTAATTACTCTCTTTAACCTAGCATTCTTCATTGCATCTAACAGCGATATAATTATATATAATAATATATAAAAAATGTCTTATTATCGGAACGCGTGGAGGAAGAAGCTTTCATGATTTTTAGATTTGTTCTTTGTACAAATGCATTACTTTCGACTATCACCGTTTCACACCCCTGATGATGATTCACAAAGGTTGTAATCTTGGACACAGCCATTACGAAAACTTATTGTTATAAGTTTCTTACATAAACAACTGATGTTCCTGCAAGGGATAATTTATAATTTGGAAAAAAAAAAAAAATGAAAACATTCAGTAGACGCAAAAGTTTATAAAATTTAGTAAGACATGTTTGAATGAACAGTTGCTGCCCAAATACATTAAACACACACACGAACATATGCACATGTATATATATTTAACATGTTTTGTTAAAAACAATCGACAAGGAAGATTTATTAATTTTTTATTTTATTTTTCCAGTATCTTTACATGATTCCTTTTTGTTGGAGATGAGGAGTGTAAAATTGTTTCATAATTATTAACTTTCCAAGCACTTTCAGCCACTTCACTGGCTATTCACAAGGATGTTATCTTTTCTATGTTATTTTATCCTCACATAACGATGTTAGAAAAATTAAATCAAAAATTTATAAAAGAATGATTCCTCTCTCTCTCTCTATATATATATATATGTGTGTGTGTGTGTGTGTGCGCGTGTGTGTGTGTATGTATGTATGTATGTATGTATGTATGTATGTATGTATGTATGTATGTGTGTCTCCGTGTGTATTGGTATATCTAAATGTCATAATATTAGCTGTGAACGAAAGTTCCCGGTGATTTTTAAAACTAGTTTTCTACTAGGTCAGTGATTTTTAACCTTTTTCCTTGTTCACAGTAGTTATCGCACCCACTTCTAGAATTGATGAAAAACGATAATAATCTCAAGTGTAAAAAGTAAAAAGCAAACACTGTGTTTCCTTACTCTTCATTCACATAACTGACACCAAAATAATGCAATGCAAAAACCCAAATTATTTTCATATTAGAAAACAAATAAAGTTACGGTAACATTTACCTGTACTCTAGTGTATTGTATGTGATTATCTTTGAACAAGAAATTCTGTGACTTTGTTACTGTTGTTTTCTGTTCATAATGGCATTAAATCTTGATGTCTTGGTACCGAGTGCCACTCAAATGTCGTACTGAGAATCCAGTTGATTTCTGCTCTTGGTTTTCATCAAAATCAAGAGCAGAAAAATCCAGTTTAAAGAAAACAATTGGAAATCGGATAAATGAGAATTGTTAAATCATTATAGTTGGAAATTAAGCGGAAATTGCGTTTCTTTTTTTTCACGTGACTGACAACAAAATCATGTTTTACAAAAACCCAGATTACTTTCATATTAGCAAAACAAAGACAAAAAATAAAACAAATTACAGTAATATGTCGATGTATTGTGACTGATTAAGGTTGAACAACAAACACTACATTAGTCTCCTTAATAAACTAACCCTAATTATTCAGTATCCTCTCACCCCTAGGAAACGATATCCCACCCCTAAAGTAGAGTGATCACTCCTGGTCAAAAACCATTGAACTATGTTTTTCAAAGAAATCGCCCGGAACTTTTAAACTTACCTAATTTTAAGCAAAGTTCCAGTTGAATCCATTGTATTCACTTACGCGCAAATACCCTTGGGAAAGGTATTAATCCGTCTCTTCCTTCCAGTTATGGGTTAAATAGCAGGACAGATTGGTCGGCAACCAGTCTACCGCAGAAAGCATTGGCAACCTACTGAGAGATAATCTTGTGCCCAGTCAGTCATGTCTCTTTTGAGACATGATCGTCCAAGCGTGTATCACGTATGGCACTTAACTGACAAACTGACTGTGCTTTGTGGTGCAATGAATATCGGCTCGAAATTAGAAATTGGAGTGCTGAATTTCAGTTTAATTTCTTGCATTCACTTACGCGCAAATACCGTTAGAAAAGGTATTAATCCATCTCTTCTCTCCTTATAAATGATAACTTACTGTCAGAAAATCTTCTGCCGAGTCAGTCATAGATCAAGAGACATGATCGCTCAAGAAAGTATCAAGTATGGCACTGAACTAATTAAATTTTAAGCACACTTTCTCTAAAGAAATCTTTGTTATATGCTATCTTAAAGTCTTTTTGGTAGTTTTATTAACAAAATAAAGATCAAAGTTCAACACCTTTGTGGTTGTTCTTAGCGTTCGTTTATTTTCCTAGTGACTTGAGCCTAGTCTCGGTATTGATCTGTCTGATTCGAATCCTTATGTATTTTTGATGTATTAATACTTTATGAATTACAAGGCAAGTTCAAGGTTACTTGCAATGGAACTGTTTTTTTTTTCTGAAAATTTATTGGCTTTTTTCAATTACAGAGATGTGTTGAAAACGAATACAGAATAGAATTTTGAGATGAGCAGAATCGACAAAGATTGAAATGAAAAGAAGTAATGAAGAAACATGACAAAATGGTAAACAAATTGCGGGTTGTTTCTTATTTGTCTTTCCTAATTGAGGTAAAATTGTTTTGAAAGAAAGAAGGATTGCGACGAAAAGCCAAAGCAAAAAAAAAATAATTTGAGGTTATTTCAAGGCTCATTTAAAGTGATTAGAGTCTGGGGGAAACATTTAATTTGAGACGGAATCATATTTGATCCAACAGAAACTTAATCCCAATCAGAGAATGCCAGAAGAGCTCAGCATTGAAACAACAAATACAACACTAAAGACAAAAAAGAACAGGAAAAGCATAAACAAAAAGGTGTAATAAAATTAAATGAGTCAAATTAAGCTAGAAAGAAAAGGAGGATGAAAAGAAGATAAGGATGAAGTAGACTCTAATTTAAAATGCTGATTACAACAATGACGAGAAAAGAAGATAAGAAATCATTAATTATTATTATTATTATTATTATTATTATTATTATTATTATTGTTATTATTTCTACATCTATCGTAACCGTTTAGCCATTAATTGTGATCAAGTAGAGGTTCAGGTAGCGTGTAACGGCAATCAGTGCTGAAAATGCAGTAGACGATCTGAGTTCTAGTTCTAGCCTAGCCAGTTGCATTCCCTTTTGCACAAATTCACTTGGGACCGTTACTTATTCATCTCTCTCTCTCTCTCTCTCTCTCTCTATATATATATATATATATATATATATATGGTATTATTTTTATTATAAGTTTATAATAAAAACATAGTTTATTGCAACACAAGCACCGTTGTGTTTCGGTACTATCTTACTAGCACCTCGTCACACAGAGAAATACTTTTTTTATTGTTAGGAATTATTGTATATAGAAGTTTAGAAAAGAACACATCTTATACAATATATGCTGTGGTATAGATTGCAAAAGTCTGGTTATATTTTATTAAGAAAAATTAAGTATATTTTATGATGAACAATTAAATATATGTTAAAAATTAACTATATATTTTAAAATATTAACTATATTTTAACTATTTTTTAAAATTTAAACTTTTAGATCTTTACATGAGCCATGTTTTCTATGTTTACAAGAAAAACTACAAGTTATCGGTTCCCAAAACTAAACTTACTCAATAAACGTAGCAAAATAACTTCCATTTGTCATCATCGTCTAAAAAACAGACCCTAAAATAGACTTAATTTTTTGAAATGTAGTTAAAACATAACATTTAATTTAAATTTTAAAATAAATGTAAAATATAGTTTAAATTTTAGATTTTATAATATAGTTAAAATATTAAAAGTGTAAGCACTTCCCCACTCTATCGTGACAATTTTTATATTCATTTGGAGCAAGTACAGAACATCCTGAGCTTAGATGGTCAATTGTTTCCTGGTATTTGTCACAGAATATTTATTTTAGATACACATTATTATTATTATTATTATTATTACTACTACTACTACTATTACTACTACTACTACTACTACTACTATAAATGCCATGGCTTCTGATCATAATTGATTTAAGGTGCTAAAATGTACATGCTTTTTCTTGGTGGATTCAGATAGATTGCAGTAACTATCAATTTCAGTACCACAGATTTACTTGTCAGTTGCTTGACCATAATCAGTTGGACATGTGTTTCCTCTATGATGTATCATTATGCACATTTGATCATGAGCAGGTGAGCATCGTAGCAGCTCTTCCAGAAGGTTTTAGTCTAATGTTTGAAGGATGAGGCAGGTAAGGCGACTTGGGAGTCACATCTAGATACTTGTGAACATCCTCCCCAATGACTCTCTGAGCAGACTGGGCTATTCGCTCTTTTTAACTGCCCTCCTTCACGTAGGATTATGTGCCGCTTTTGTCAGAACTTGTAACCATATTGCGCTAGTAATCATGAGAGCCAAGGTTGTTAGCGGCTATGCGGTGCCCTAAGCTCTTGGTAAACAGAGACTTAGCCCCTTTGAGGACTCACATTCATTACGACACTAACGAACAGGTACTTGTCATGTCGAGAGCTGTCACACTGGTATAGACTAAAACAGCTGTTCCTGGGTGCTATTGCGGCAAAGCTTGTTGGTATGAACCATGAAGAGGATTGAAGTTTCACCTGATATTTCTGGGAAGGGATGAAGCGTCCATACCGGTTTTGACCCGAGAAGAATTCTCAGTAGCGCAATTTTTAATTTGGAGTTTGAAATGTCAGTTTATGTCTCATCAGGTAGTAAAGGAAAATAACATTTACGACTTCATGAGACATTGCTCTTTCAATGTCGAAACAAAATGTACAATTTTGTAGTAGATTGTAGTTTGAACATGTTCTAAAGTATAATTTATAATACGTTTTCATTGCTCTATTTGTATATTGAGCACTGTTTTGAATTAATGTTTTGATCTTTGTAAATATTTTCTTCGTTCCTTATTCATCTGGATATATATATATATATATATAAATGTATGTATATATATATATGTATGTATATACATATATATATATGTATGTATATACATATATATATGTATATATATGTATATATATGTATATATATATGTATGTATATATATATACATACATATATATATATACACATATATATATACATATATATACATATATATATATGTATATATATATGTGTGTATATATATATGTATGTATATATATATATATATATATATATATATGTATGTATGTATGTATGTATGTATACAGGTGTATTTAGGCAACAAACTTCTTTCACTGACTGAATACTGTTTACAAGTTTTGTTTATTTATTTTGCTATAATTTATTAGAACTTCCGAATTAGTTGTTTAATATATTCGGTGAATTTCCTACATTTCATTTTTATTTATTACCCTCCACCCCGAGTGCTTGAGAATGTTACTGCATTCATTTTCAAAATTTTTCTGGTTGAAAATCTACTTTCCCAACAAAACACATTGCACATGAACGTATACTTATCCAGCTTTCAAACGCGATATGCGGGGAGGAGGAGGGTTTGCTTAGCAGCATATCAACTCCTTCTTCTTCTATGTGCCCTGTCCCTTCAGGACGTAGGCGATCATGGTTCTCCACGTCTCCCTATCCCTTGTGGCTCTTAGTATGTTTGCTCCTGTTACTCCTGTCAACCCCCGTTCCGTCAACCACCTGATCAGGCCCTGCAAATATGTTATCCGCTGCCTTCCTCTGTCTCTCTTTCCTTCTATCTGGCCAGTCAGTATCAGGTTCTCCAAGCTCTCCTTCCTCATTGCGTGTCCTAGGAACTTCTGTTGTCACTTCCTGATGCTCAGTATTAATTTCCTTTTTGTTGCCATTCTTTCCAACACCTCATCGTTGCTTGCATGCTCAGTCCATGATATCCGCAGCATCCTTCTGTAGTACCACATTTTCGCTGCTTCCAGTTTTGTCCTTATTTTCGATGATATTGTCCAGCATTCACTCCCGTATTGAAGAACTGATATCACATAGCAATCCAGCACTCTTGTCTTTGTTTCTAGTGAAATTTTAATGCCGTAATTTTGTTTTTGCGGGGAGCCTTAGTAATTTAATTTACATAAATGTATTGCTGGTATTTTTTTTCTTCAAAAATGTATTACTGATATTTTTACTATGAAACTGTATTTGTATAATTTCGTAGTATTTTGATCCTTGTTTGGGTGTTAAGTATTTTCTCACGGTTAGATGTACAACCACTCTAATATGCGGAGAGAACTTGTGTCATGTGTTTAATTGCACACCGACCATACGACCACACCTAGTCATAAACGAATGATGATGTTGACAATATATGCCGATCAATTAGAAACATAATTAAGGACACTTATTAAGTATTAAGTCTAAATGGTTAGACATTTCCTGTAATCTTCGTTGATTTCTAATCAATTCAATCAACGGCTTCTCGTCTCGTCATTCATCTCCTCAGCTCCTTCCGGATGATACTCTCATCATTTCTCCCTGTGTTGAATGTCTGGAAAAGACAAAAGGTAATTATAATTTAATTTAGTCTTTTTGTTTAGCGTTAATGAATCGTGGTGTGAATTTGGTTATTTCGATTTTTTTGTATTTACTAATTGTTTTGCTTTTATAATTCAAAAAGCAAAAAAAACAAAAAACAAAAAAAAAAACAAAAAAATAAAACAAAAAACAAAACAAAATCACCATAAATGTTCGTGTCTGACTGTATGTATAAAACATACCATAAAGTAATAAATGTTATAAAAAAATTACAATTTATTTGTTGAATTTAATACAAGGGGAAAAAAGAATGATCACGCTTCCACCTGAACCAAACCGTCATGTCTATAAACTCTAAAATTCGTCGAACACACACACACACACACACACACACACACACACACACACGAACACACACACACACACACACACACACACACACACATATATATATTTCCATATATTTCTATATATATGTGTATATATATATATATATATATGATATATATATATATGTTATATATATATATATGATATATATAGGATATATATATATGTTATATATATATATATACATACATGATATATATATATATGATATATATATATCACATATATATATATATATATAAATATATATATATATGTATGTATATATATATATATATATTTATATCTTATTTTAATAACATATTGTCGATATGGAAAACTCATGGACAGATCACAAACAAATCTATAACTTTCAACCTATTCTGAAAGATTGCATCAGGATCTGCCTGGGAAAAATTTCGGAAAAGGCTAAATGTATTTCTTACTTTCTAGCCATTCCGATAATGAGAAAAGGATTCTATCTTTAATGCGATATAAAAAAAAAGCTGGAAAAAGTTTAAAACTTTCGATGTGAACTAAAAATTGTAAGAATATTTATAAACTACTTTTCTTTTTCGTTTTTTTTTCTTTTTCACAAGAACCGATGACTTAGGGAAAAAAGTAATAAGAGTCATTATTTATTTAAACATGGACACAAATATACATACATACATTTCAATCTTTCGTTTTTAAATTTCATGAAGCCTTAAATAGTGAATTGCATTATATGTATCCTATCAAATCTCTTTCATGAAAAAAGACGTTCTTATTTAAGTCTTCATTCCGCAAAAAAGTAACTTTATTGACACTGTGATGTGCGTTGGGGTGCAGTGAATATCTACTCGGAATGAGAGATCGAAGAGCTGAGTTCGAATTCCAGTTGAATTCGTTGCATTCACTTACGCGCAAATAACCTTGGGAAAGGTATTAATCAGTCGTTTCTCCCTCCGGCTGTGGATTAAATAGAAGGACAGATTGAGTTCTATAGCCTTAGTTAGCAACCTATCTAATGCAGAAAGTAATAACAAGCTATTGCCCGAAAATATTTTGCCCAGTTACTCATGTCTCTTTTAAGACATGATCCCCCAAACCTGTATCATGTATGGCACATAAAAAAGTGAATTTATCAAATTTGTTTGAACACACACACACACACACACACACACACACACACACACACACACACACACACATATATATATATATATTTTATACTGTTAAATATAAGAGACAATGAATGTCTATAATGTTTAATCATGAGTCGTTCTAAACGTCGTATTTTGGCTTTAATTTCAGTTGAAAATAAAGATAAAAATTCTTCAACATTTGGATATTTTTTTATTAATTTGGTTCTAAGCTTTCGGCTCACATGAGCCATCTTCAGAGAAATTATTAAGACAGTAACAAAATAACATCCACCATCACCGACGCTTTTATTTTGTGTTGACATAAAACTCCGCTAGGCAACGGCAATAGTTATCAAAAATAACAAACGCAGTTCGCAAATTTGCAATGCGGTTCTATGACGTCACACCGCGTAATAGCGCGAAATGACAACAAAACCATGTATTCAAATGCAATGTAACGTGTTATGTCCGGATCTGAAGGTGATTTTATTAAGTGTGGGTTGTTGGGATTTAATATACATGGCCTCCAATATCTGAAGGTTCTTTTTACTGTGTGTATAAGTGAGGATTATTGTATTGTTGACTAAAATCTGTCTGATATTACCTACATGTTTATGTTTTTTCTGAGAAATGTTGTTTAATTGTTCTCTTATCAGAAAGGTGACATGTAAGTCTACGGGAGAGAAAAAGCTTAGAACCAAGTTAATAAATAGTATCCAAATGTTGGAGAATTTTTGTCTTTTTTTTCAACTGGAATTAAAGCTAATATACGACGTTTAGAACGGCTCATGATTAAACATAATAGCCATTTATTGTCTCTTATATTTAACAGTATATGTTTAGAAAATTATTTGCTGCATCGATAAACTATATATATATATATATATATATATATATAAAGGTTTTTATGTTTCATTTAAAAGATGTATTTTTTTAAATGTTTGGAATCCCGACAGTCAGATAGCGATAAAACCTGGGTAGATGTATTCCGACACATACCATGAAAGTGTAGGTTGCAATCTGTAGATTATTTCACACTGAAGACCGCGGTAGTGATTCCTGTTCTTCATCTAAATGATTTCACTGTAAAGAGAGACTAGCGAAAGTCTGAATTTTTCTAATACATCAGTAAAATCCGTAAGCCTTGGCCTTAATAGAAGGCTTTATAGTTGTGTATCTTTAACTTCTTTTTGCATCCATGTCGACAAACAATTATCTTTGTTTTCACGATACATAAATGAACAGGTATTGAACTCAGCTGCAAACTCTAATTTCGCAATGACTTTAAAGAAAAAGGAGCGTTTTGAGCTTTTTAAGTAGAAAACAATTTTCGACTTCTTTCCACCTGAAAGTTAACCTAACCAACTTGAAAGTCATTAATTATTTGCGTTTTTAGGTATTTTTCCACGTTTCACAGTTTCACAGCAGATAGAGTCCTAATAAACTCCAATTTAAACTTAGAAGAATTCAAACGTACAATTTTGTTTCGTTTTTTACTCGGCGTAGTAATATGCTTTTCATTAATATTCAATATCTTGCATCCTGAGCCCAATTGAATCCACCTTGTAAGCTGAGTCAAAAGAGAAATTATGAAAGCCTCATAAGTGTTTATTTTAATATTGAATAAATCGATATAGCTATTTTGTAAATTTACATTTAGTCTGGCATAAGGCCAGAGCAAGCAAGAAACATCAAATTCAAAACATTCGCAGGTGTGTGCCTGAGAGTTTTGTTAAGCATCAGTCGACAGAAGGCAGCATTTGTAGCTTGGAGCTGACAGTGAGGATCGAACTGAACATATAACAGTAATTGCATGATAGATCGCAATGTGCGTGCAAATGACTCTGGCAAAAATCCGCTTAGATCATGAAGAAAATAGCGCTGTGAACTTTTAAGTTATCTTATAAATTGTAACTAAGAATATCATTTTAATTTCCACACATTGAAATGATGGTTTAATGTCTGCGGGAATTTTATATCACTTTGTTAACATGACTTTTAGTTATTGCACAAAAAATTAACATTATTGAATCTTTATTCATTTTTCTAATTTCTTTACATAACTCACACACACACACACACACACACACACACACACACACATATATATATATATATATATATATATATATATATATATAGTCACATATATAGTCACGGGCACTAAAAAGAAAGTTAACACAATAAATAACAATAAAAAGAAAATCAACCACTTACAAATAATACAACATTAAAAATATGTCAACACTGCAAAAGCATTTAAGAACAATTAACCATCTGTAAAACCATTCACATACCAAAATATTAAATTAGACCTATAACACGACCCCTGGCTGCGTCCAGTCAACCTCCCTAACCTTTGGCCGATTCCGCCCACGCTGCGTTGTTGATCTCGGATTTACACAACAGGACCGCTTATTACCACTTGATGTGGCTAGTCAGAAATGCGAGGGATTGGTATATGATGCAAACCAAATTTAAGACCGCAATGACACGGCGTATATTTACATATATTTATATATATCGAATAATTACAAGATTACAACAATTAAAATAAGTGACGAAAAAGAAAAATCAGTTGGCTGGTATTTCAGTAGAACGATGATATTCGTGATGTATTATTTCTACGGGACGATCGGTTATTCAATTTCCAGTTGATTGAATTTACAATATCTCTCTCTCCCGTTTTCCCCTTTGTTGTCTAGCAGCAGGCGAGTTTTGAGACTTAACATGCAAACAACAACGAGGTTTTGTAGATAATGAAAACGAAAATGGAACCTATATTTCAGGAAAAGATAGTTGAGGTTTATAGAACATGCAATGAGAAATGAAGGCTTGGAGAATCTGATATTCACATGGTGGATAGAAGGAAACAGAGACAAGAGAAAGCAACGCATGTCATATATGATGGGCTTGAACAAATGGATGACAGAGCAGGGTTTAGGAGGGGTAATAAGAGAAAGTGTGTTAAGAGCTACAAGGGATAGGAAGATGTGAAGAGCCATGATTGTCTATCTCCTGAAGGGAAACAACACATAGAAGAAGAAGAAGAAGAAGAAGAAGAAGAAGAAGAAGTGATATCATAATAACCAATAAATCCAAACGGAAAGAAATTTAAAAAGAAGCCTGTATTAAAAAAGATTTCTAAAGTTGCAAATAGTATTTCAGGTGACTAATTAGTTTTTTATTGGCGAAATAACTTGTAACGTGTCATTTCGTAACAAAGGTGTAAAAGCTAAGCCTCATGTGTTAAAAAATACTAGAAACTTATTCAGTATTGACTGCATGGAATTATTTGAGCAGTGGAATTTACCTATAAATGTTTATTGCAAAAATGTAACTGAACAAGCGACTAGTTTAAAAAAAAACTGAGTGAAATTTTAATGGTAGAATGTTTTCAGGATGTTCTGACGAATTAGTTGGGTGGTGTTCCAAATTCAAAGCGAAGAACCGGTAAGAACGGGTTTAACTCTAGTATTTAAACCGAAACTGACTGTACCATTCGCAATGTTGATCAAGTCAGCGAGGGATTAGAACTTGAAAAAATAAAACGAAAATCATTCACAGTGGGCAGTGCTAGCAGTGTATATAAAAAAATTGTCTTTGTGCTGATTTTTCGATATGGTAAAACATGTGTTTAGAACCCCATACCTATCCATTACCAAGTTCGGAGAAAATTTTTGCGAAGTTAAATGGTGGAAATTTTTTTTTCGCAGCTGCATTTTTCTTAAGTGTATTTACAAATACAGATTGAAGAAAAATATTCAAAATTAAATATAAATACACACAAGTGATTGCATAATTTCAACCGACGTCTTTTTTATATAAAATTGGCTCCAGCTATATTACAACGAGCTATGGATACCATACTTGCAGATTATGATTTAGAAGTAACTTGTCTGGATGCTATATTAGTTAAAAGTGTATCCAAGGAACAACATATCGGACATATGAAAACAGTTTTTGAAAAAAATACGAGAGTACGGATTCAAACTCAGTAGTAAAAGGGGCGAATTGTTTTTGCCTAAAATCAAGTACTTAAGACAAATCATTGACGAAAATGGTCGTCAACCGGATATGTCGCGAGTAAGTGCAATTAAGAATATGCTTCCCCTAACAAGCGTTACTAGTTTACAAGGAATCCCGGAACTAGCAAACTATTATCAAATTTATATATCTTTGAATAGAATTTTAAAGCTCTATTGATCAATTTACTTAAAAAAGGCGTAAAGTGGAACTGGACTAATAAGTGTCAAAAGGCGTTCGAAGAAATGAAATAAGGAAAAAAGATTACTAACGTCAGACTTATTATTAGCGCCTATAATCCAAAAGTAGAAATCATAGGGACTGCAGATGCTATTGATTACGGTATAGGAGCTGTAAGTTTACACAAATACGATGACGGTAATTTGACATTCGTCGCACATGCTTCGCATTCGCTACTATCAGCAGAAACAAAGCTACAGCCAATTCGAAAAAGAGGTGTTTGTAATAATATTTGTGGGAAAAAACCAAGAAATTTATACACGGAATAAGTTTTCAGATGCAGATAAACCACAGACCTCGCTTATAAATTTCTGGTTAAAAAAAGGAATTCCTAGGTGTACAACCATTAGATTGCAACGTTGTGGTGCCATTTTATTAAATAAGGATTTTATGATAGAATGCCAACTGTCCCAAAAATTAGGACATGCGGATTGTTTATCGAGATTGATACCAAAAATGAATGAACCGTTTGGGGACACTGTTATTGTCGCATTAAAACGTGAAATAGAAATTTAAAGTATATTATGCAGTAAAGTACATGAATTACCAGACATCCTGAAAGAAACAAAAGAAAAAGCAGAACAAGACATGTTTATTGTGGAAATTAACTTGAACGTTTACTTGCTATTTCACGGAATATTGATGTCCGTACAAAAAGTAGTAATGCCTACTATATGACAAAAATTAACATTAAATGAATTTCATAGTAAACATCCGAGAATTTCAGGGGTTGTGCATTGGCAAAAAATCCCCTTTCCACAAAATTATAAATGTGGCCAAATACAGATACTCTGTAGTCAAAGCAGCACATACATTTTGCAGGGACAACTTCTACGGTTACAGTGAATTCATTGCAGGCCCAGTAGAAAGATTACATTATCGTGTGGTAGTGGGAAAAAGGGACAACTTCTACGGTTACAGTGAATTTTTCACACGAACTATTTGCAATATATTGCATTCCAAATACTATAGTATCGGGTAATGGTACACAATTCGCTGCTCACGAATTTGAAAATTTTTGTAAAATGTTCTCGACTGAACCAATATTTACGACGTCAAGTCAAACAGCCAAGCCGAACGGTTTGGGATTACTTTTTTAGAGAGCTTTTGAAAAAGCAAGCAATGAAAAAGGAGCGTTGAAACGCTAAAGAAAAAGTATAACATCAAATCCCAATATATTGTCAGGCATGTCGCCAGCAGAATTGATGTTCTCAAGCAAAGTTAAATCAGTGTTTAACAAATTGGTTACCAGGTCAAAACAGAATTAGAACAACAAAAAGGACACTTCAGTTTTCAAAATTTGCGAAAAAGTGTTTTTCAAATTATATAAAAATAGAAAAGAAATGTGGAAAGACGGTGTAATAATGCCACGAATTGCAAAGATATATATCTATGGTGAAAGGATAAAATGGGAATATAAAAGATATTACAATCAGTTTGTGAAAAGAGTTATTGAAAAAAGTCCCGCAAGAAAGAAGAACCTATGCAAGTACAGCCTAATACTTTTGATATACCAACACTCTAATGATTCTTTGAACGTACTATTACGATTTCAAGAAAAAGGAAACAGAGAAAAACTAAAGGTTGACCATAAACATGGGTGGATTCGCCAGAAAGTGGAGGTGGTGAATGTAAATAAATAAAAGATGGGATCTTAAGGAGTAAATAATACACTCCTGGTGATACAAATGTACTAGTCTTCTTCTTCTTCTTCTTCTTCTTCTATGTGCCCTGTCCCTTCAGGACGTAGGCGATCATGGTTCTCCACGTCTCCCTATCCCTTCTGGCTCTTAGTATGTTTGTTCCTGTTGCTCCTGGCAACCCCCGTTCCGTCATCCACCTGATCAGGCCCTGCAAATATGTTATCCGCTGCCTTCCTCTGTCTCTCCTTCCTTCTATCTGACCAGTCAGTATCAGGTTCTCCAGGCTCTCCTTCCTCATTGCATGTCCCAGGAACTTCAGTTGTCTCTTCCTGATGCTCAGCATCAATTTCCTTTTTGTTGCCATTCTTTCTAACACTTCGTCGTTGCTTGTATGCTCAGTCCACGATATCCGTAGCATCCTTCTGTAGAACCACATTTCGGCCGCTTCCAGTTTTGTCCTCATTTTCGATGATATTGTCCAGCATTCACAGCCGTATTGAAGAACTGACATCACGTAGCAGTCTAGCACTCTTCGTTTCTATTGAGATTTTCCTGTGTGTTAGTATTTTGCTCATCTTCTGGAACGCGTCCTTTGCCATGCCAATTCGCCTTCGGATCTCCGTGTCGCACTTTCCATCTCCTGTTAGAACACTTCCTAGGTACTTAAATTCTTGGACTTGTTTGATTCTGTTATCCCCCACCTGTATTTGGCATTTTGGGTTGTATCCTTTGCTGATGACCATGCACTCAGTTTTCTTAAAGTTTATTTGTAGTCCCTTCTTGTCACTCTCCACTGCTACTTTCTGTATGAGGTCTTGTAGTTTCCTTTCCGTGTCCGCAATCAGCACTGTATCGTCCGCATACCTTATGTTGTTCAGGTTGTGGCCTCCAATAACAAATCCTGGCGTGTCATCTAGGGTCCTCAAAATATTCTCGCTGTATAGGTTGAATAAATCCGGTGAAAAGACACATCCTTGTCTTACGCCTTTTTCTATCTTTGTGTATCTACTGAGGTCGTTACCTGTCCGTATGCAGGCCGTTTGCTGCCAGTAGAGATTCTTGATTATTCTTATGTCTTTGCCGAAAATGTCGAGGTTGCCTAGCATCTCCATCAAGTCTAGACGATTAAATAAAGAACTTTAGTGAGTCTCGAAGACCGTTGAAGTCAGTCTAGTGTTTTCTAACAAACGTCACGGCGAGTAGTTTAAGTAAGACTTAATGTTATAACCGCTAGAAAACGAGTTATATCAGAAGGAGGCTACATTATCGAGAAGAATTGTTTTAACTTCATAAAGAACTTCATAAAGAACTTTAGTGAGTCTCGAAAACCGTTGAAGTCAGTCTAGTGTTTTCTAACAAACGTCACGGCGAGTAGTTTAAGTAAGACTTAATGTTATAACCGCTAGAAAACGAGTTATATCAGAAGGAGGCTACATTATCGAGAAGAATTGTTTTAACTTCATGTCAGAAGTTAATGAAGGAAAGCAAGAAAGAAGAAGTAAACATCAACTGCAAGAAAACTGAATTCATTTTCGTTAACAAAAGGAACAAACCAACATACAGATTGGAAATACCGAAATCAAACAGCTGAAAAAGTTAAGATATCTGGGAAGCGTATGAAATGAGGGCTGAAAGTGCAACACGGAAATTCTAAGGCGCTTCGGATAGCGAAAGATGCCTTTTAAAATCCAGGCAAAGTATTAAGAAAATGAAAAAAAAGTTAGAAGTAAAGAAAAGAGCCCTGAGATGTTATGTAATATCGATCCTCCTACATTGTAGTGAACGCTGAACAATCTTCTCATACATGAAGAAGATACTTAAAGTATCAAAAAGATAGTTCAACAGAAAGATGCTGGTAACACCATAAATCGAATATGTGAGCAGCGACAAAGTTTTAGAGACAATGGCAACAAAAAAGACATTTATGCTTAACATCATGAAGTGACAATTTGAAATTCCTGGGTTACATAATGAGGAAAGAAGGACTGGAAAATTTAATTTAATTTTTTTATTATCATATCGCCCCAAGCAAGGCATTTTACTGCCACTGTTTTGCAGGGGGTTACATAGGAGGAAAGTTATGAAAAAGAGTGACAGGTTATAGAGGGTGTCAGGAAGTGGGTAAGAGAAGGATTAGAATACTGATGAGAGTGGAGCGGAGCGGACGGAGAAGGGAGCATGAGAGGGAAGATGCAGGTTAGTGAGATAGGAGATGACTATTGAATTTACATTTAAATTCTTGGAGATTGTAGCTGGCAGGAAAGCAAGTAAATGGAAGAGAATTCCACAAGCGGGAAGTGCGAGAAAAGAAGCTGATGGAGTAGAATTTGCGTTTGCAATTTATTGGTTTCACAGTAAAATAGTGGGACCTAGTTGCTAATCTTGTTGCTTGAGTAAATTTATATATAAGGGGCACCAGTGAACAGTATACTCACTGAACAAACTTAAGGTAAGTGGGTGTTGTGTTGAAAGGCAAACGACCGTTTGTACACGAATTATTGAACATGGGCTCGTCTATCCGCTATGAGTAGAACATCTGCTCGTAGGAGCGGTCGTCTCAAATTGGGTCGCAAGGCGTAGTGTTTGAGTCGTACGCATTTCCGCGCTGAACTACGGTATTCTTTATTACTGTAACATGTGATTAAACCTGTTCTTCACCCAGTATTTTGTTCCAGTGTTTCTTTACAGAATTAAATTAGCCATTACCCAGAATTATGACCCTTATACGAGCAGAGGTCCAGATAACGGCTCGGAACGAGAACATAGCCTCAAAACGAGAAATCGGAGAGCCTCGTTCGAATTCCATTTGAATTCGTTTCATTCACTTACGCGTAAATATCCTTGGAAAAGGTATTAATCCGTGTCTTACTTCCAACTATGGGTTAAATAACAGGACAAGTAGCTTTGGTTGACAATCAGTCTACCGCAGAAAGTAATCGTAACCCACTGCGGGAACATTTTCTGCCCAGTCAGTCATGCCTTTTTCGAAACATGGCCGCCCAAGCGTATATCACTTATCGCACTTAACTGACTGATATGAGCAGAGGGTCAGTGGAATGCAACGCACAACCCACCTAGAGAGCCTGAGTGAATGCATGGCGGGATATGGTTTGGTAGAGACTGAAAAACGACAAACGTTTTTAAAAGCTACAACGAACAGGAAATTGTGGAGAGCCATGATCACCGAGGTCACATAGAAGAAGAAAACAAAATGCGTACAAATGATGATGATGAGGATGAGGACGATGACGATGACGATGATAACGATGATGATGACAAAATATTGGAATTCATAAACCATCCCGTGAGTGGGAATAAGTGACAAAATGAATATCCATGGCTCCAGATAGGATTGCTACGAAACTGATTCGAAACAATATCAATTTCAAATGATCGATCATAAATCAATTTCAATTTTTGCTTTTGCTCCCAGATGTGTCTTTATGAAATTGCTGAAATGGTAATTTGAGTTTATTACGAAAAATTTCTTCCAAGAGCTGTTGTTTTCATTTGCTAATACTTTTTTTTTTAATCATTTCACCCCAAGCAAGGCATTCCACTGCCACTATTGCGCATGGGGCTACATAGGGGAAGGTAAAGAGAAGGAGTGGTTAGACATAGGGAATGTCAGGAGGAAGGTGACAGATGAGTAAGGGTACCGAGGATGAGGGTTGGGCAGATGGGAAGAGTGTTTGATATAATGGGACCAGGTTAGTGTGTTAGGAGATGTCTATTGACCTTACATTTAAACTCCTGGAGATTGTAGCCGTCGGGGAAGCAATCGTGTGGAAGGGAATTCCACAGTCGGGTAGTGCGAGGAAAGAAACTGTTGGAGTAGAAGTTGCGGTTGCATTTTATCGGTTTCACTGTAAATACGACAAAAAATTCTTTGTCCCTCATTAATTCGTATTTTTTATTATTCGTTTTTTTTTTTTATTTTGTTCGTAAAATATTTGGTCAATGTATATCTCGGCATTCGAATAATATTGCAAGAATTCAGAATAAACAAATAGCTTGGGCTGAGACTTAAAGTTCGGTAGACAAGTTGTGCTTCATGACGTTGCAAGTTCCAGTGGCTTCGCGTATAAAACTGAGTTCCGTTTGAAATTACTTTTTTTTTCAGTTCCGGTTTTTTGTTATTTAACTTGGGTTTCGAATAATAATTATTCACTCAACCAGCGTCAAAGAAAGTAAGAAAAATGAAGAATATTTATAAACCTGTGTGAAACGATACAAATTGTTCACGTAAGAACATCAGTGACTATCAACTCCTACAGAAACTACTATTAAATTTCCAGGTAAGAAAAGGGTCTTCTTCTATGCACATTGTCCTTTCAGGACGTAGGCGATCATGTCCTTCCACGTCTCCCTATCCCTGGTGGTTCTTAGCACGCTTTCTACTGTTACACCACGCAACCCCCGTTCTGCCGTTCACCCACTCAGGCCAGTCAAGTAAGTTACACGCTGTTTTCCTCTGTCTCTTTTTCCCTCTATCTGGTTTGTTAGTATCAGGTTCTCCAAGCCCTCCTTCCTCATTTTATGTCCCAGGAACTTTAGCTGTCTTTTCCTGATGCTCAGTATTAATTTCATTTTCCTTTCCATCCTTTCCAAAACCCCATCATTGCTCTCATGCTCGATCCATGATATCCGCAGCATCCTTCTGTAGAACCACATTTCAGTTGCTTAAAGTTTTTCCTTCATCATCGATGATATTGTCTAGCATTCGATGCCATATTGAAGAACTGACATCACACAGCAATCCAGTATTCTCGTCTTTGTTTCTAGCGAAATTTTCTCGTCCCTTAATACTCTACTCTAATTTTGATCATGTGTAAATCGCCTCATTTTATAAAAATGTAAATTTCTAAAATGTTTGGAATGTAGCTTTTTGTTTCCATAACCTTTTAGATTGTAGTATTGGTAACCTTAAGTGGAAGGAGTTTAAAATCTATCTGTAAAAAACAAATTTCTTGTTAAAGATTTTTAATTGGTCTTAAATTTTTGATCGGGAGTGTACATGTGACGTGAGATCTGACACCAGGTGTGGATCAGTTCTGTCTTGCATAAGACCGACAATTTCACTTGCTCAATGGGATTCAGGTGAATACGATGACTAAGGAGTTGATCTGGTTTTTTTTTTGGTTTTTTTCAGGTAATTTGTTGGCAAAGATATTTTTAACGCACGTATACATGAGGTCAAACAACTCAGGCATAGTCTTAATCAACTACGGGCATCAAGGTCAATACTTCATCTTTTTCTATTTGCCGTGTCGCTTCAGGAAATAGGTAATCATGGCCTTCTACATCTGCCTATCCCTTGTAGCTCTCAACACAAAACTCCTCCCAAACTCTGCTCTGATATCTATTTGATCAAGTCCATCAAATATGTCACGCGTTGCTTTCTTCTGTCTCCCTTATCCTCTATCTATCCTGTGAGTATCAGATTCTTCAAACCCACTTTCCTCAGTAGATGTCTCAGAAACTTCAGGTGTCTTCCTGATATTAAGTATCAGTTCCGTTTTCGGTTCCATCCTCTCCAATACCTCGTCGTTGCTCACATGTTCGGTCCATGGTATCCTCAGTATCCTTTTGTAGCAGCATATTTCGGTTGCTACAAGTCTTTCCTTCATCTTTGATGAGATTGTCCAGCATTCGTTGCCATAGTGAAAGACAGACATCACCTAACAATCCAGTACTCTCTTCTTTGTTTACACTCGACTAAAAGATTTTTTATCATAACCAACAGCGGACATAGTCTGTATCACATGCGGATGCCATGGTTAATATGCTAGACTATTTTGTATCATAACGTGAAAAATATGACAGTAGGAAACACGTATTTTATTGAATGATATCTGACGCTTGATGCTAGACTATTTGGGTACGTTAAATACTATTTTTAACCTTGTTTGGCTCTATCAAATCCTGATTCTTGTTAGCAGCCTATTTGCCATTTTACTGATTTTTCAAATTAAGTCATGTGTTTAAATTTTTCAAGTTTCGTACAAGCAGTTCAAACTACAGTAAAATTATATTAAAACGATAGAAATGACTTAAAAACACAAACCGATAGGAGGCTTTCGCTGTTGCAAAATGTTTTTTTACAAAACTTCCTAGCGTATTTCTTGTTGATATCAGGTCTCTTTTCAAGCACCATCAGTAATAAACTATCATGGCTAATACCAGCGGCTTTACTATCGTTCTCCCATAATTTTGATATGTTGGTGGAATCTCTCTCCGTGTTCGCCTCTTACATCACCAAAATTACTTAAGGAATTGGTCAAGATGGCTACGCATTTTTACCCTCATATTGCAACATAAATTTTGTAGACCCTAACAATTCGTTTTTAAGATTTCTCCGTAGTTATCTGCATTATAGTTGCCTATTTTTTTCTGTCAAGTCCATGAGAACTAGGCATTATTTTTTTGTCAAGTCTATGAGAACTAGGCATTATTTTTTCTGTCAATTCCATGAGAACTAGACATTATTTTTTTCTGTCAATTCCATGAGAACTAGACATTATTTTTTGTCAAGTCTATGAGAACTAGGCATTATTTTTTCTCTCAAGTCTATGAGAACTAAGCATTATTTTTCTCTCAAGTTCATGAGAACTAGGCATTATTTTTTTTGTCAAGTCTATGAGAAGTAGGCATTATTTTTTTTGTCAAGTCTATGAGAATTTTTTTTTGTCAAGTCTATGAGAAGTAGGCATTATTTTTTTTGTCAAGTCTATGAGAACTAGGCATTATTTTTTCGCGTCATTCATGACATTCGGAAAATTGCTGTCTCCATTCATTTTACCCCAAGCAAAGCAGGTCCACCACTGGTATGCAGTGGGTTACAGAGTGAGATAAAATAAGGTACAGGGTATATCGAAGAAAAGATAAGTGAAGGCTGGGAATCAAGGATATAGAAGATGGCAACTAGCGTTGCATTTAAACTTTTGGAGATTTTAGCTATTAGGGAAGCAAGAAAACGGAGTGGAGTTCCACAAACGGAAAGTACGAGAAACGGACTGTTAGAATGGAAGAGACGGTTACATTTAACTATTTCGACGGTAAAAGGGTTGAACTTAAATGCCAATCCAGTAGCACTCGTAAATACATATGTTTAGGGAGTCAGGAGAAAAACTCATTAGATGATTTTGCCTTGAAAATACAAGTAGAAAAGACAGAAAATTCGCATCACGTCAGTGAGAAAGTGGCTGAATGAAGGCTGCCAAATTAGGATCGATTACGTTGCCGATCCTCCTTTGGATTTTATCGAGAACCTCAAAATGAATAGCGGGAACACCAAACCAGATATGGCAAGAGTATTCAATGCACGGATAAATATTAGATTTATAAATGTGCAAAATGGATTCTGACGAGAAGAACTTTCTGGTCCGAGTCAGTGATCCAAACCTTCCGGCAGTAGATGAAGCTATAGATTCGATGTAATCATTCTGTTTTAGGTCGTTTGAGAGAAGGACACCAAGCAGGCGCAGTGTGCCGCTCTCCAAGAGACTCGCCTCATCCATTCTGATGGTAGGCAGGAAAGTTTTTCTATACTGCTTTAAAAAGAGCAGAGTTATTTTGGCGGCAGTAAAATTTCCGAGCCATTTTTAACCTCCTTCAAAGACAGGTTTGAAGGTCATTTTGAGGAGCAGCAGCGAGGTTTACTATGTCAGCCTTGGCACATTTACTATTGAGATGAAAGTAAATGGTGGTGTCATCTGTATATATGCTTACTGAGGAACTGATTGCATCACAAAGGTGATTGATGAAAAAGCATAGAACCTAGGAAAGAGCTCTGGGGACGCTCGCGTTTGTATGAAAAGATCTGGAAGCTTGTCTATTCAAAGCAACCTTCATTTCACGATTTGATAGAGACGATTAGATTAAATCAAGCAGTCGACCGGAAATACCGTATTTGTAGAGCTTGTACAGAAGGTTGGCATGCCAAACTCTGTCAAATGCTTTCCAGATATCAAGAGTAATATCTAGAGCTTTGCCGTTCTTATGAAGAGTCTGGTATATATATTCAGTGATGGTCGTTAGTACATCAGCGGTAGATCTGACGAAACGGAAGCCATATTGTTTGTCAGAGATATTGTAAGATACCTAACTATTTCAGTATTGATAATAGACTCGAATATCTTGCCAAAAAGAGGCAAGAGTCTGATAGGGCGATTATCAGGGGTATCCGGGTGCTTCACAGACCTTTTAGAAACAGGAACTACAGAGGAGAACTTTCAAAAAAAAAAAAGAAAAGAAGAAAGCAAGAAACAGTAAGGCAATAGTTATAGTTTGAAGAGGATTGAAACCAGCTCAGGGGCAGATTTCTTTAGGAAGATAGCTGGAATTCCATCACTTCCGTTTGCATTATGGGGGTCAAGCTTAGAAATGATGTTAGAGACCAGAAACAGGGTTATGTATATTTTACTTAGTTGAGCCTCACTACTAGGTGGAAGATTGTGTGTGGGTATTTAAGACGAGTCAAGTGTGGAGCTAGACGAGAATTTGCGAACAAACAGTCGACCTTGTCTGCTGTAGATGTGAGGACTTGAAATTGATTGGATAGAGGAGGGATCGAGGGTTTTCTTTTGTTCAACACACACTTGCAGGGTTGCCAGAAATCATTGGAACCAGACTTTTGGGATGCTGTACGCTACTTCATTCTATCATCACACAGCAGCTTAGGACCCGCTTATATTCATTACGATCAGAGACAAAGAGGCGCCTACTGTGACCAACCGTGTCGTCCCGGTAAAACCAGAAGTGATTCCTGTGGAGTGTGGCAGCTAAGCGAGCAGGAGAACACCAAAGAGATGAACGAGGTTTTAAGTCGGAATTTCCCGAGATCAAAGCATCACTGCTGGCTTTTACACAGGCGGAGACTTCAGAGGTAAAGTCTTGAACAGGGAGATTAAAAACTCTCCCAGAGGACATCGCAAAGGAAATCACGAAACGAGTCCCGGTCTGCTCCTTGATAGAAGTAAGATATTCTTTTGGGAAGAGGTTCCTGGATGAAGCGGGAGTAGAAAAACTATTTAAATACACCACAGCATGATCAGAGTTGCCAAGAGAGAAGAGCTGCATAACATGACAAGAGTGAATATCTAGAAGAGAAAAGTGTTTATCGTAGTTGTTGGGGAAAACGTCCAATTAAATCAACTATTAAATCACAATGACAAAATTACTCACTAAATCATATGCGTTTACATATTTTAGTTGTCTCTAGAATATTCGATGTAAAACAAGAATTCTCGAGAATATTTTAGAATACTGATAATTTTAACTTAAATAACTAATATTAGAATAGGTTAAAAATGACAAAATCAAAGGTATTTTTAGAGTGTTACAAGTATACATAATACAATAATACCATAAAATAGGTACACATACCGAGATTAAAAAAATAGTTGCAGAATGTGTAACTACGAAAAGACATAGCAAGTGCTGAGAAAAAAAATTTTTTTTTAAGAATACGACCAAAGAGTTGAGAGTGTTGTACAAAACCAGAAACTGAGTGTAAAATTGAGTAAAAGTTCATGTCCAGTACCACTGAAATTACATAGAACTGCCAAATCTAATTCAATAAAAAAAAAAAAAATTTGTTCCTCAGTGTTTATAACCTGATTTATTAACCTTTGTTTCTAGATATGAATCAAAGCATGCCTGCACATCTTTATGATACAAACATAATATAGTATGTTGCCGGACCCAAGGGATCTGGGAAACACCGGTTAAAAATTTTTAATCTAGAGTCAATCGTTATCACCCTCCCCCCCGCTATAACGTCACTTGCTACTTCCACCTCATACGTTCATATCACGCACCTCATTCAGTAACCCTAGAGCGGCTCATGTGCCTTGTAGTTGGTGAAATTTAGTACCTGAAAATTAGAGACTTTTACGAGTGGCGCTGGTTTCGGCAAGCGGTCGTTGTAAAATAGATTCTGGTATTTGGTCATTTGGTCAGATTAATGAAGCAGTTTGAGTCGAGAATCGTTTTAATAATGCCCAAGAGCAGAGGACACAAAACTTTTTTTCACAGACGGTCAGACAACTCAGCCAGGGTCGGATTACCATTTTGTTCAATACAATACACTGAATTCCCAAAAAATAGACAACAAACATATTTATTTACCAAAACATAATCAAGGAAGACAACATCAGAAATAAAATGGTTATATCACACCTAGTGAGCACATATCAGAATCTCACAAATTAAGCATCAAATAGTTATTGAGCTTTTTAAACTGGTGTTTAACTCTTAAAATATAATCAATATTTACTGTTGAATTGCTGCATCCAACTAAGAGATTTGCTTTCAAATGTTCATTAGTCAATCTCGTTATATATGTTGACTTTACATCATTTTTGAAAATGTTTAGTTACTGACATAAGTTGTACCAAACACTGATGACATACCAAAAGCAAATTTCTTCAACTTTAAAAATTCATCATTAGGTAAGCAGCGATAAAATTCAAGAAGTTTTCCTTCTCTGTGGATTTTCTCCTTCAACAAATCACTTGCCGGCAACTCAATCTAAAACAGATGGAACAATCAGAGAGGCCAAACTTTGGTATTCTTAATTACCGAATTTGACGGCATATAAGACAAACGGGTGTATAAGACGCACCTCAATATCAGGAAGACAAATCAAGAAGAAATTAGTAATGAGTAAAATTATTAGTAATTCAGTCAAACATTTTCTTTTATATGATCTGTACAACCCGCGTCTAGTAAACGACTAAACAGAATAATTAAGATATAAAAGTATACAAATGCAACCGGAAGTTATCGCAGGAAAAATATTCATAAAACAAATATCTTTTACAAATATATAATTTTAATTCATTGCATATAATTTTAGTGAAACAAAGTACTAACAATAAACGTGATAACATTAATATAATGAATATTATAAATGATAACACTTTTAATCTGCATAAAAGCCTATTAGATAATGACAATAAGTATATGAAAGTTACTCTAAAGTCTAAGCTAATAGGAATTTCCAGGTAGCCGACAATCGCGAATTTTAAACCTATACTACCGGCCATAATTATTTGGCGACACAGTTTAGAAAAAAATGATGTATTTCAGACTATTTTTGGGATTTATTGCCAAGTGGATAATTCTAAATGAAAATAGAATGGTTCTTTTTTTAATACTGCACAATAACATGTGCATCAAATGAACTGTTCTGGTGTCCAGTTTTTGTGCTCGCTTCCCCATGTTAGTCTCTTATTATTGGCTGACCGAAGCAAAAGCTTCCTGGCTGTCTTGTAAAGTTTTGCAAAGAAATAATAATAAAAGGACCATTCTATTTGCATTTAGAATTATCCACTTGACAATAAATACTAAACATAGTATGAAATAAATCTTTTTTTTTGTTTTTAAACTGGAGTAGCCTACTAATTATGGCCGGTCGTGTACATATGACATAAGATGCAGGGGAATTTTAAGAGCTATTTTAGTAAAAAAAAGTGCGTCTTATATGCCGTTAAATACGGTACATTTATTCTTATTTTTCTATATAGTAAGTTTAACTACAATTTATTAATTTCATATAAATAATTATATTTTAGCTCACTTTTGACACAGGTCAATGGCGGACCGAATAAACTGACACCGCGGGCCGTAGTTTGGTGACCCTTGCCTCAGCGAAATCAACTAACTAATCTAATCCGGATGACGTAGGTAGCATCATACGGACCGATAGAGTTGTGGTAGTGTATCTGTTGTCCAATATAGGACGCAAATATGATTTAATAACACAGGTGGGAAGTGCGAGAAAAGAAACTTTTAGAGTAGAAGTGTGGGTTAAATTTCCAACAGTAAAACAGTAAGACCCAGTTGCTAATCTTAAATGTATGTAGTTAGGGCATCATAGAAAAAAAGCTCATCAGAGCAGTTAATATGAAAATATTTATGGGAAAAGACAGACGGAAGTCATGTCGGTGAGAAAGTGACTTACATTGGATGCCTGGTCATGACCAATTAGGTACACGAGTCTCGTTGCAGACCATTTGCAGACTTTTTGTTTGCTATATTTTCTGGTATTGATGGTTTGTCTCCTCATGATAGTGTATTCATTTATTGCACTTAGCTGACTCCATTAGTCCCTGCACCGCCACATTAAAATCTTTTTAAGCGTGGAACATGTTGCAAACCCTACAAAATTTGAGAATGATAAAAACCACCAAAATAATACGCATAAAAAAAAGTAAAGTTTCGAAATGATGAAAAATGTAAAAAAAAAAAAAAAAAAAAAAATTATAAACAAACAAAGAAAATTCGAAAAGAAATCTAAAGTAAAAAGTAAGCTCTCAAAAATAACTCTACATGTTTCAAGGAGCCGAGGTGATGCCATAAAATGCGCGTATTTTTTTCCATTTTAATTGAAAGTAGTAAAGGAAATTCGTTTGGGAAAGTGTCGTTGAAGGATTTATCATTGACAAAATCAATTTAGGTTTTGAATTACGGTTGCTAAGGAGTTAAGCCTTTCGCTTGCAAACTTTAACTCACCAATAGTTCCGCTGACGGCATTCGCAAAAATCGTGCTACACCCACGCGCTTAAGGACTTCCGTTTCTTTTCCAACAACGCTGATGCATTATCTCTTTGAAACTATTCCATTTTTTCTGATTTGTTTTTCATTTAATTATTCTTCGAAAACTGAAACTTCCTTGATTTGTTGTCTTACGCATTTGTATTCTTTCTCTTGAGATTTGTTTTTCGTAGATATTTCTTGCTGTGTTAATTTCTTTCTTTCTTTCTTTCTTTCACGACGCTATCTACTGTATTCGAATCAAGTTTTATTATTTATTTCTTACTTCCTTACTTTTTCTCTTAAAAATGTTCTCGTTCTTTTCTGTGTGTTTCTTTCTTTTTTCGGACCTCATCTAAAATCGTATCGTCGCCTAAAAAGTTTATTTACTAGTTTATTGCTTTCTTTCCTTTTCTCTTTTAAAGAGTTCCTTGTCTTTCTGTGGTTTTCTGTCCTTTTTCTTCCACGATCTCATCTAAAATCTTGATATATATTCTAACCGTTCCGAAAAATAATAATAAAATTTGCAGTTTCATTATTTATTTCTTGATTTCTTTCTTTTTTTGTAGAACATTTTCTTTCCTTCTGGCGTTCTCTTTCTTTCTTTCTTTCTTTCTTTCTTTCCTTTCAACAATCGTACCGTATCCGAAAAGTTTAAATATTGATTTCTCGCTTTTTTACTTTTTTTTTTCGAATTTTTCTTTTTCTTTCTTTCTTTCTTTCTTTCTTTCTTTCTTTCTTTCTTTCTTTCTTTCTTTCTTAACAATCGTACCGTATCCGAAAAGTTTAAATATTGATTTCTCGCTTTTTTACTTTTTTTTTCGAATTTTTCTTCTTTCTTTCTTTCTTTCTTTCTTTCTTTCTTTTAACTAAAATCATGATTCTACGTCGAACCGAATCAAAAAGAATAAATTAAAAGTTTTAAATAATTACTTAAAAATAACTCTATTCATTTTTTCTTTCTTTCTTTTTCAAAATTTTCTCTTTCTTTCTTTCTTTCTTTCTTTCTTTCTTTCTTTCTTTCTTTCTTTCTTTCCCTTACGTAAAATATTGATTCTACATCGATCCGAATCAAAAAGAATAAATTAAAAATTAAAAATAAGTAATTAAAAATAATTCTATTCATTTTTGCTTTCTTTCTTTTTTTTTTCAAAATGTTCTCTTTCCCGTCTGTCTTTTTGTTTGTTTGTTTTTATTCTTTGTTTCTTTGTTTATTTCTTTCAACAGTGTACGCTTTCTTCTAAATCTTTTTCATTTTTTTCTGTTATCTTTCTCTTTCGTGGCTCCTTCATCAATCCAAGTTCATTCTCAAAATTTTCTTCATATTCTCACATTTTTTTTTCATTCGTAATCATAATGTAGTCCTCTCTTTCCTTTACCTTGGTCGCCTCTACGTGGTGTAATTGTTAGCAGGCTTTTCTCGCTAGACCTTATTATAACTGAGTAGTGAGTCCGATCCTCACTGGGTACCCCATACTTTTGGCCTTGTGCCACATCTAAGCGGCACTTAGAAAATAAACCCTCTTTTTTCCCACATCTTCCTTTTCTCCTCTTTCCTTTTCTTCTTTCCTGTTCTCATCCATCCTCTCACTTCGATGTTCACTTTTTAACAATCACTCATTCTAGAGGCACACATAATCACGCCTACAATAAATAAAAAGGCAGGGAACCTCCTGCAGGTTTAAATGTCAAAACATAGCTTTTAATACATTATTCTTGATCACAGAGATTTTTTTTTTTTTTTTTTTTTGCTACATTACCGGGAAAAGGTTTTTATATTGATTGAAAATCAGACGTTGATTTTGATATGAAGTTTGTTGGGAACTTCACGGAAAAAAAATGATGTCTTCCTTTTTCTAAACAAAATTCTTCCAGTTTGTTAATGCAAATGTTTGCTGTTGTTCTATTAGATTTGCAAACAATAAGAAAGAAATGTCTTTATATTCGATTTTGCGCAAGCTTCTTTGAGGTCTTTCCAATGACATTTTGATTTTGTAGTAACGTTTCAAATTTATGATTTTACTATCACCTCAAAATCTCGGGATAGACGAACGAGAATTCGGAAAATCACCGATAGATGAAGAGTTAAAACTTCGTAAAATAACAGTCAATTGGGAAAGAAAATTTTCTCGTACCAATCAACACCGTACCTCTAAAAACATTTTTGGGTATCAATCTATCGATCTGAGTATCATGGACTTAGAAGAACATATCTATCTATCTATCTATCTATCTATCTATCTATCTATCTATCTATCTATCTATCCTTGGCTTATAATTTATGTATGTATGTATGTATGTATGTATGTATGTATGTATGTATTCGTCGAAACTTAGAAATTCTCAAGTTGGTGTCTGATATTGCGGTAAAACCAGCACCAGGAAAAATTGACCCTTTAGCTATCATTATAGCATCTGTCTAGGAGAAGGACATTCTGAAAACAAACCGACGACAACTACTCCAGCCAATTATGTTGACATTTCCTTCTTTTTGGATATCTGTAGTAGTTATTTAGAGTGGGCATTTCTGTTGTGCATCACCTATAACCACTAAAAATAATTTCGCGCAGAGGTACCATTTGTGTCTGAAGTGTCAGTAGTGGCATTTGACACGGAGGCTTTGTGGGTCATCTTGTCAAAACTTGATTGTCCAGAAAAGTTTGTCGCCATCTTGACATTGTTTTATGTTGGCATGATGGGAAAAGTTAATGTAGGTAGCAACGTATCTGACCCAACATCTGTCGAGAATGGTATAAAGCAAGGAAACGCACACCGAAATAGCTCCGGGTGCGGGTGCCCTGAATGACGAGATCCTTAAAAGGGCTCATAAAAAGGCGAGGAGGTAATCCTTCTAGCTGATAAAAGTAATCAGCAGAATATGACGTACGAGATATGCAGGAGAGTTTGCCTCTCCAAAGCAGATTTAGTGAACCACATTGCGTTCTCATACATATAGAGGCGGTTGACTAGTCTGATTGATAATCCCCGTCACATCTGTTGCACTTATTGGAAAGGATGCCGGTCAAATGGTGGTTTCATACTTCGTGCTTGGATTCACCTAGAGCCAGTGTTGTGTGTCACTTGTGTGTCAGAGACTTAAGGTCCAAAGCTGGCCTTAAGAGCTATTTTCGCTATGCCCATGGGTGACATCCCTTTAATCGATACACTCAGTGATCATACTTGAACATAAGGGGAGATCCACCACGTATGTATGTATTTGTACTTATAATTATTTCACAATCTATCTATCTATCTATCTATCTATCTATCTATCTATCTATCTATCTATCTATCTATCTATCTATCTATACTTGGCTTAGAATGTATGTATGTATGTATCTGTCCTTTGCTTAAATTCTATCTATCTATCTATCTATCTATCTATCTATCTATCTATCTATCTATCTATCTATCTATCTATCTATCTATCTATCTATTAGAATGTATGTATGTATGTATGTATGTAAATCTCCCTACCATAGACTTAGAATCTTTCTCTCTCTCTCTCTCCCTCTCTCTTTCTCTCTCTCTCTCTCTATATATATATATATATATATATACTTATAATTCCTTGTTCCTTGGTTTAGAACCTATCTATCTATCTATCTATCTATCTATCTATCTATCTATCTATCTATCTATCTATCTATCAAGTGCCTTTAGGAGGTTGTACTGCCCTTGGTAAAGAGGGTGATAGCTGGAAGACACAAGCAGGTGAACCCAGTCATAGCTGCAAGACAATTTCTGCGTTCACTTCACCCTTAAACGCCAAAATTCAAACCCATAGACGGCAATTCATCAGTCGCAACCTGTATATATTGTACGCAATTTTATGTCTTCAATGACAGGTAAAACATATTATTCGTCATTCTTGCAATGCATTGCTTGTAATTTTGCTTTAAAAATGAATTGTTGGTAATTTTACTATGAATAGGTATTGGTAAGTATGTAAAAAATATTTATATAATATTTAATAATATTTATATAAATTATTTACTATGAATATGAATTGGTAAGTACATAAAAAATATTGCTGTTATTTTTATCATGAATATATTTTTTATATTTGCATAGTGTTTTGTTTTTACTGCGGCGGAAGTAGGTGGGGTGCCAGCACTCCGGCTTAGGATAAACCTATCAAAAAAAGCCATAAAGAAGTGTTTTATTATATTAGGATATTAATATATGGGTACTTAAGCTCTATGCTTGGGATTTTGCCTTTCACAAAGCACTCGCTAGTAAAGTACGCTGGAGCTTCAAGAAGTGTTTATGACAAACTAAAAAGTGCTTATTTCTTCAATGTGCCGTGTTCATTCAGAGCATTGGATATGATGACTCTCCAATTTTCTTTCCTTTGTAGCTCTTAATAAATTGTACGTTTTTTATCTTTCCTAATCCCTGTTCTGTAATTCATATACATGAGCTCACTAGGTATATATTGTGTTATTTTCCTCTATCCCTCTTGCCAATAATATGTCTTGGGCGTATCAAATTTTCCCAGACGTCTTTTACTAATTATGCGCTCTAAAAATTTCAACTTTTCTCTTTCTGATACTAAGTAAAAGAGTCCTTTTTTGTTTCCATTTTTTCTAAAAATTCACTGCTGCTCGGATGTTTGGTCCATGGTGTTCTTATTCTTCTTTATAACTGTTTTAGAACTCTTTTGTTGCTTTAAGTCTCTTCCTCATCTTTGAGTAGATTGTTCAGTATTCACTGTCATATAGGACAGATATCATGTAACAGTTCAGTACTCTTTTCTTAGTATTGCTTGCTTCAAGTATCTTCTCCATCATTCTGTGGAACTATATTTCTATTGCTTTAATCTATTCCTTATCTTTGATGAAATTTTAAGCATTCACTGCCATATAGGAGGATCGAATCAGGCCACACTTTAGTACCATTTTCTTTGTTGCTAACAAAATCTTTAGTCTTCATAATATCACATTATCACTATCTATAGCAGAATATTTTTGTTGATATTTTACTTCCAGTTTTCCTTCATCTTATTAGAACTACTTTCTATCAGAAAACTGTGGGTCGATATATACTTCATTGTTTTTAAAAAAATTAAAGAAATGTCTTTAAGACAATATCAAGGCGAAACAGACCTCCGAGTTTACGTCACATTGGAAGATATTTATTTAAATCTGATTTCGATGTTTCCTATGAAAAATTAAAAATACTAATCAGTAATAATGGACTGCAGCACGAGTTTAGCGATCATTACATCACAATAAAATGCTCTTGATAAAAAAAGATTGTTCTAATCTTTTGTTAGACGGCATTTGCAATGTTTAGTTTTAACTACCTTATTCAAAATGATTGCTTTTCATTGTACGGTGATATATTAATATTAATCTACATAAAAATTAATGTAATTTATTTATTGATTTTGACGCTGAAGTTGGGAGAAAATGTTAAATATAAAATGTTTCATGAAAAATTTAGCGACCCCCATAGGAATCATGGCAGATGAGCAAAGATGAAACAATTATACAGTTTAAACTACATTTTATATAAGAAAAAATCAAATAATAAGAACCAAAGAGAGTTGCTAAAAAGTATTCTTTTAGCAGTTAAAGTCTAGGCAACGGGTCCGAAATCCAAATACATGTTTGTCTGTAACTGATTTCTAAACACTTCTCTGTTACTGTTAAATTTTCTTCCATAGGCTGCATTTCTTGCATTATTCAGGTTGTTCTTGGCCAACATCGCCTGTTCTTGGAGAGGCTAAAAAGTCCGTTCAATTAATTGATCTCGAAGACTTACAACTCTAAGCAGGCCCCAACACGTCTTCATAGTATCGAGTTCGAAGGCTAGATTTACCCGTGTCTTCTGTTTGGCGACAAATTCTTTTAACGCCTAAGTTTGGGTTTATCTCATTATCGCCAGATTCATCAAGAGATGAATCTGTCGATAATGAATCTCTTGTAATAATCAGCATCCCTAAGGGGAGATAACTTATATTTTTATACTTAGCCTAATGTAATGTAAATTTAAGAATGGTAAAAATGCGATTCAACCTTCCAAGAAGAAAAAATGTGGTATTGTATGAGAAATTCGCTAGGAATTTATCAAATATGGTTTGCGAATACTGTGAGCTGGGTATTTCTCTATATTGTCGGACTTGAATCTTGAAAGTTCGTCTATACTTGCGTATCTTCATGATGTTTTGAGTGCCCACAAACACCTGCATGAGAGACAAATCCATGAAGCAATGCAGTCAAGCAAACAATCGTATTTTGAAGCTCTCCACATGAGCTACACCAGAAGACTAAAAACAGCCTTGAAACCAAAGCAAGCCGACGCGTGTGTAAGTATAGTTTGTCTATACTAAATTTCACAAAATACAATGCTCAATAGCCACTGAAAATAGCGGAAACACAGTCAAAATGATCATGATAAATGTGGTATGTGATATAAACGGAACATAACGTGATAATAAATAAAGATAATACAGAAAAAGTGATTAACTTTTGACTTGAAGATGTCAAGATCGAAGTGTTTAATGAACCAGTCACGCGGGAATCTGTTAAAAAAAATGACAGCTCCCGGGGAAAAAAAAACTGAAGAAGAATTCTCTTACATTTGATTTATTGATTCTAAGGCTTATCAACCCATTACAGGTTATTTAAAGTGAAAATCTTTTTCATATAATAATGGTTTAGTGATATATGTCATACTAATTAACCCATATCTTGGGAAGAAAAGGTGGATTCATACCTTTACCAAGAGTATTTTCACATAAGTGAATATAATGAACCCAACTGGAACTGGAACCCAGTTCTCCGAACCATTATCCAATACACTACCTGCAAATCAAAGCTTATAGCACTTGGTATTTTCAGTCGATCACCCATGAAGTGACTCAACGTTGCTTAACTTCAATGATCGATTCGACGTGATGTAGCCGTAAGACTCTTGCATTTGCAACAGGGAGGAAATAAGGATGATTCTATTTTTGGGAAGTAGTACGGCGTCTACTAGATGTAAATATCTGAGCTGATGTCGTTAGAGAGTTGAACTCTTCTGAACATTTGCCATGAAAATAGCGATAGAGCAGGCAAGGGCTTGCGACGTTGCGTTGTCGGGGAAAGGAATGTAACGGGGAAAAGTTACAAGGCTGAATGATTTGAACTCAAGACTGGATTGAGCAACTCCAGTCCAGATATGGCAGCAACACTCCAATTTTAATCTAATCTGCTTCTTGCAGCGAGAAAGCGTTGTAGAAGGAATCAGGTACTTCACGGGGACTTAGAATGTGCCTACCATTTTCCAGCATCTTAGGTAATGGAGTTTCACTTGAAGACTGGCGTGCATTTAAGGTCAAAAATTCGATCAAAGCATGGAATCCTATTGAGAATCGAATTGCTCATACTAGATTATTATGCGGATCCGATAATAGTAAACCAAAATTTACTGTATAAATTAATGAAAATTATATCTTCCCTTGACGCCATTTATGATAACGTGGTGAAATACGTCCTAACATACGTGTTTCATAAACACCAAGTAGCGAATTTCCAAAAAAGAAATTTCCGAAAAGCACCGGGATACTTGTAGTTGAAACTATTGTTTTAATGCTTTCAGTCGTGCGGTCCATAGGCCTGTCAGACATATATTATTAACAGTTATAGTGAGAAACTTATTTATTGTTGTAGACTGCTGTTTTTGTTCCATTTGTGGCTGGTCCCTTTATATATATATATATATATATATATATATATATATATATATATATATATATGAACTGTTAAATGAAAGAACAGAAATTATGACAAAATGCATCCACACTAAGAAATGCCTATTAGGTTCATACAACCATGGATGAAAACGTCATAATTTGAATTTAAACAATGCGCGTTCATAAACTCTCTGCCACGTGAACGTTCAAATAAAACACCGTTACAAGAGCGTACTTAAAAAGAAAAAAAGTAAACGGTAAAATCAGTTATTAAAAATCGCCTGAAGACACCACTTATGGTAGAAACTAAAATAACGAAATAACTCGTTTACAAATTATA
Organism: Ascarosepion bandense; assembly: GCA_037127315.1. Classification (NCBI taxonomy): domain Eukaryota; kingdom Metazoa; phylum Mollusca; class Cephalopoda; order Sepiida; family Sepiidae; genus Ascarosepion; species Ascarosepion bandense. The sequence goes on from JBBBDQ010000354.1 coordinate 2,684,178, forward strand.
TATATATATATATATATATATATATATATATATATATATATATATGAGAGAATAGCAAAACCGTAAAGACCGAAAGGATAACTTAAAATTTTTTATCTAATTAATATGAATTATTAATTAGATAAAAATAGAGAGCTCAATGGATATAATCCAGAGCATTATAAAATATTGAGAGAAAAACTCAACAACACATAGGCGATTACCATCTATGTTCTGAGTTTTCCTCTCAATATTTTATATTATATATATATATATATATATGTGTGTGTGTGTGTGTGTGTGTGTGTGTGTGTGTGTGTGTGTGTGTGCGTGTGCGTGTTTTATTTCTTATTTGTCTTTTGTTATTTGTTCACAACTGTTTAATTACTGATGGAAAATTCCGGTTGAGAATTCAAGCTACGGGAGAGCGTAATTTTAATAAGGCCCTTTTCCATAAAGTTGAAAGGTAAACAATCAAATGTTTTCTGATGTCGTTGCTCCTTTGAAATACCACGTGGCCTCGATATCATCTCTTTTGATTGACAGTTCCACCCACTTCCATCATTTGATGACGCCCTTTGGAAGGACTCAAGCAGTGAACCTGGAAGTTTCGTCTCCTTAATGAAGGATTTAAAATCAATGTTCCGAAGAAATGGATACTGCCTTTCTTTTCTTTCTTTCTTTCTTTCTTTCTTTCCTTCTTTCTTTCTTTCTTTCTACCTTTATTTCTTTTCTCTTTTTTCACATTCGACGTTTGGTAATGAAAGATGTTTTCGTTTTATATTTTATGAACGTTCTGTAATTCTAAGTTTGTTTGACTAGAAACATTAAAATAAAAAAAGATATGCAAATTATCGAAGAGGAAAGAAAAATAAAGAAGAAGAAAAGAAGAAAAGATAAAAGAAAAGAAAAACAATTCAAATAACCGAAGAACATGAAGTATGAAGCAGAAAAATGAAAGAAAGAAAGAAAGAAAGAAAGAGAAAGAAAGAAAAAAGAAAGAAAGAAAGAAAATGTAAAGGAAAAGTAAAGAAAAAATGCAGATAACTTAAGAAGATTCGGCAGCATAACATCAGGACAAAATTCAAAAAGCACGATCTCTGGCAGGATTTGAACCACGTTCCCATTAAAAAATAATGTCTAAACAAATAAATTAAAAATATCTCGGAGTTAATCCATTTAGTAACGGATTTCGTGAAGTTTTGTAAAATATATTTTTTTTACATTTAACGGATTCACGAAATCCGTTAAATGTAAAAAAAATATATTTTACAAAAAAAAAATAAATGTATAAATAAATGATAAATAAATAAAATAAATGTATAATAAATAAAATAAATGTATAAAAAATTATTTTTTTGTTTACATTTAACGAATTTCGTGAAATTTTGTAAAATATTTTTTTGTTTACATTTATTTACATTAAGATACGAAAACAGTGCATATGTGAATTTTTCGAAAAAAAAAGATGGAAAAATGTTCAAAAGCACTATTTCGGACTTTGTTTGACTTTAAATTTTGCATGGTCGAGTGGTTAAGACATGTAAGATCTAATGACGGTTTCTCCTATGACGGTTTCTCCAGCATTGGTATTTTTGAGAAATTATGCTAGGAAAATATGTCATCCGCTGAAATTAAATAACAAAATTTTAAAAAGTTAATTCCATTTCGTTAATCTCCGGAACTTTGTATATATATATATATATATATTATTTTTTATTTTTTATTTTATTTTATTTTATTTTTAATCATTTCACCCCGAGCAAGGCGGAAACGCCACTGATGTGCAGGGGGCTACATAACTGTAAAAAGATTAATTAGAAAAGTGTGAGGAGTACAAACTAGTTAGAAAGGAACAATAGAAAGCTGAGAAAGCAGGTGCGATGACAGCTACATAGGTGGAGAGAAAGGGAAGGTTATATGGGGGTGGGGAGAGAGCTAGAGTCCAGTGGTTAGTAGATGAGTATTGACTTTGCATTTAAATTTCTGGAGGTCGTAGCCGTCAGGAAAGCAAGAATACGGGAGCGAGTTCCACAGGCGGGAAGTGCGAGAGAAGAAGCTGCAGGAGTAGAATTGTCGTCTGCATTGGGCTAACCTGACTGTAAATGGGTGGGACCCAGTTGCCAGTCTGGTTGCACGAGTAAACACCTGTTGAGGAGGCATCAGTGACTTAAGTTCGTCTGAGCAGAAGCCATGAATTTATTTATAGAACAGACAAAGGGAGGCCACATTTCGACGATGGGGAAGTGGCTGCAGTCGAGTCGCCAGATCAGTACCTATCACATTACAGACTCTCCTTTGGAGCCTGTCAAGAACACTGAGGAGAACGGCAGGTGCACCTGACCATAAATGGCAGCAGTACTCCATATATATATATTCATTTTTTCGACTATGTGGTATCTTCACATGCGATTTGCAATAAATGATTTTACCTTTATTTTTAAAAAACGCTCACGAAACGGGGAATTTTTGAACGCACAATTTTCAAAATTCCAAGAAATTATAACGTTTTCATCCATGGTGGTATGAACCTAATAAATATTTTTTGGTATGGTTACACTTAGTCATAATTTCTGTCCTTTCGTTCAATAATTCATTTTTGTTTGGGAATAGCATAATCGCTACGCTAACTTTTCTTCCTGGCACCGTCTACATATTTTGCTATCGTTGTAAGGCTTAGCTGTTTTCACCATACTCCACGTTATGTCTAGGTCTTTTCCATATTCTAATTTCCATTGCACGTGACCAGCCAATTTTGTAGAATTTTTTAAGTTTTCTATTTTAAATGTAGCCTTGTGATTAAACCACCTGGTCTTAAAGGTGTCTTTGGTTGATAACCTGGTCTTAAATGTGTCTTTGGTTGATCCTAAATATATTTTGTTTTGACCATTTAAGTCATGTACTTTTGCTTAGTAAATGACTTCTTTTGTAATACAAAAGAAGTCATTTACTCAGCAAAAGTACATAATATATATATTCTTCATTCACATACCAGCCTGTTACGCCGTATCACAGCTCATCATGGGGCTAGACACTTGCTTCCGGCCCAGATCGAAGCTCGACCAATTTGGTGTCAGTCGGAGTCGCTAACCCCTAACCCATAGGAGCATTGAATCAGAGAAGGGAAATTTTAGCGTGTTATATATAAGCAGTGTATACATTCGCCAGTCACCGAAAGAACTCAACTCATCGTTGAAGAGTAATACATAAACCGCAGAAGTGGCAACATTTTTTAAAAATTTTCCTTTCTACAGAGCTCAGTCGTAATGAGAGCATAATATATTCGTAATCCACATGCAAGCCTGTTTCACCGTATCACAGCTCATTAGTATGGCTAGATATCT
>JBBBDQ010000354.1:2690000-2832500 GCA_037127315.1 Ascarosepion bandense
CACTAATGAAGCAAGGTGCTAAGCGTATTGTGACATTGTGACGCAGGAGGATTTCGTATCTGAGGAACTGATCCCAAAGATGTCAAATTTATTCAGAGAGCAATAGAAAAAATTAGATGATTGGGATGTGAAAGTATGATGATGTTCAATCGATTCGCTTCTATCTTTTTTGTTTTGCCTATCGAAACCTGAAACTCTATCAATAAGTTCTCATTATAGAATAATAAGAACATATTGGTATGTGCTCGTCAATATTTCACTGATGATCAATTAATCAATCCGTTCATGTTTATCTATCTATCTATCTATCTATCTATCTATCTATCAAGTCTTCTGCTAGGAAAGTTGATTCCTTTAGTCGTGCTAGACAATATTTCTCACCTGAATTTATCCTATATATTCATACCATTTGTCTATTGTTTGAATATTCTCACCACATATCGTCTTCTACTCCTGCTACCTCGGCGTGGTGTAATGGTTAGCAAGCTTGTCTCGCTAGAACCAATAACAAATGATTAGCGAGTTCATTCCTCACTGGGGGTCCCATACTTTCGGTCTTGTGCCGCATATAAGCGGCGCTTAGAAAATGCCTATATATCTCAAGATCCTTGATAAAATCTAAAGAATTATCTGCTATTTTATCGGTCCTGACCTGGCATTTTAGCTTTAGTCACTTTTCAACTGCTTACCTCTGCTATTTGTATAAATATTTTCATGGAAATTGTTCTGATAAACTTTTCTTTTTGGTGTCAAGACTTTATGAATTTAAGCGTAATAGTAGAGTGGCGGCAAGGTGTTATCATTTTGCAACTGAAAATGCGAGGTTGTATTGCAGTGGATATCGGCTCGGAACGAGAAATCGGAGAGCCGAGTTCGAATTCCAGTTGCATTCATTGCATTCACTTCCGCACAAATACCCTTTTTGAAAGGTATTAATCCATCTCTTCCTTCCAGTTATGGGTTAAATAACAGGACAGATTGGGTTCTATAGCCTTGGCTGGCAACCAGTTTACCGCAGAAAGCAATGGTAACCTTACGCGGGATAAAATTTGATCGCCCAAGCGTGTTTCACGTATGGCACTTAACTAACTGACTGATATGCAATGTAAATCATTATTTTCTGTTGTCTTCCTTCCTCTTCTTTTATTATTCTCGCGTCAGAGTAGCTTTGTTGTCCTGTTTGTACTTAAATAATTAAAACAATCTATCTATCTATCTATCTATCTATCTATCTATCTATCTATCTATCGTATTTATATTATTCGGACTATTGTATCCATCTTGGTTGCCATTTGTACGACGTTTCGGTCGTTTTACGCTCAGGCTTTCTTCAGATGCTTGGAATTTCGAATAGAACCCTTTATTACAATCCATAGGGCATGTCATATTCATTCCTTTGCATAGCTTGTCTTTTTGGTAGTCATGAATTATCTTCCTCTAACCCTGTAAGTTACTTGTTCACCATAAAAATGATGACAATAGTCCGAACAATATAAATATTGTAAATACTACCTCATCTCAGAAGTATACATATATATATATATATATATATATATATATATATATATATATATCATTAGCATAGAATCTATCTATCTATCTATCTATCTATCTATCTTCATAAATCAATATCAATTTCTTAATTAGCTATGTATCTATGTTTACCTCGGTAGATACCTATCATATTTTGATTATAACTTATAACGATCTCTATTTATATAGGTATAGTACTAGAAAAACATCTAAGTTTCTTTGTCCTTATATATAAAAAAAAGTAATTTCCTTTTTTTGTTAATTTTAATTTTCTACTTTAATGCTTCAAACTGAAAGGGATAACTTTTTTCGAGCATAAAAAAGTATTTTTCTCTCAGTTTTATTAAATACACTACACCTCTGTGAAAATATTTCTAATCCGTTGCAAACATCAAGTATAGAATTATATATATATATATATATATATGTGTGTGTGTGTGTGTGTGTGTGTGTGTGTGTGTGTGTGTGTGTATAATTCTGTACTTGATATGTTTATAGATAACTCTGTACTGATATATTATGCTCTCATTACGATTGAGCTCTCTAGAGAAGAAAAATTTAAAAACAGTTCCCACTAACTGCGATACATGTGTTACTCTATAAAAATGAATTGAGTTCTTTCGGTGACTGTCGTGTCTATACACTGCTTATATAAATCACGTTAAAATTTTCCTTCTATGATTCCAAGTGCCTATGGCTCAGGGGGTAGCGACTCCAACTGACACAGAATCGGTCGAGCTTCGCTCTGGGCCTGAAGCAAGTGTCTAGCCCCACTGATGAGTTGTGATACAGCGAAACAGGCTTGTATGTGGTTGACTAATGTATATATATATATATATATATATATATATATATATATATATATATATATTGGGATGTGCGTTGTGGTGCGATGGATGTCTACTTGGAAATTCCAGTCGAACTCTCTGCATTCACTTACACACTGGTGCCCTTGGGAAAGGTATTAATCCGTCCCTTCCCTCCAGTTATGGGTTAAATAACTGAGCTCTGCTGTTCATGCGATCTGTAGCGAACTTCTGCACCTATTGTTTGTTATCAGCAGTTCCAAAAAAGTGTGGATGGTGCTACACAAGCCTTCACCACTCTAAACAATTCTTTGTGTGGCAATCTAACTGAGTTAGACACTCATACGTCGAAATCGACGGGAAAGTCAATGATAATTATAATAATAATAATAATAATAATATATTCGTTAGCCGGATTAGAATCTTTGAGGTTTTTTCTTTCTCCAGCGTAAAAGTTAAAGTGACCTCTTTTTTTGTTTTTTTTTTTTGTTTATTTCAATACCTATTTTCTACGCGATTACCAGTAATATAAGCCAGTCCATTCACGGAAAAAAAAATAATACAAAAACCAAGTATTTTTTAAAATTTTAATCACTTAGGAAACTACAAAACCTCCTACTGAATGTAGCAAAGGAAAGTGAGAAGAAAGGACTAAACATAAACTACAAGAAAACTAAATGCATGATCATCAGCAAAAAGAATAGTTAAAAATGCCAATTGCAGATCGGGTAGACAAAAATCAAGCCTATGACGCGTTCCAAAAGCTAAGCACAAAACTGAGAGACAGAATTTCGTTGAAAACAGAGAAAAGAATACTGCACTGTTGCGGGATATCTGTCCTCCTGTATGGCAGCGAATGCTGGACAATATCTTCAGAGATGAAGGAAAGACTCAAAGCCACAGAAATGTGGTTCTACAGAAGGATACTGAGGGTACCATGGAGCGAACATGTGAGCAAGGACGAGGTTTTGAAGAGAATTGAAGCAAAAAGCAAACTAATATTTAACATCAGGAAGAGACAGTTGAAATCTCTGGGACACGTGGTGAGGAAGGAGAGCTTGGAGTATCTGATACTCACGTGGTGAGAAAGGAGAGCTTGGAGTATCTGAGACGGGCAGGAGAAAACAGCTCGTGTCATACTTTATGGGCTTAAGAAAATGATTGACAGGGCAGGGTTTGGAAGAAACAAGATAATTTATTAACAGCTACAAGGAACAGGAACATGTGGAGGGTCATGGTCGCCTACGTTCTGAAGGGACACGGCGCATAGAAAAAGAAAAATCTAACAAACACAACAAAAAAATCTAACAGACACAACAAAAAAATCTAACAGAGACAAAAAAAAAAATAATTAACCGTTATGACTGATTTCAAATTATCTTTTAAAGAGTTATTTTACATCTCTAATTAAAAAGCGACATGAAAAAATGCAATTATTTTCATAGCAAAATCTACTGCTAAGACGATTGGGTCACTATGTCGATCCAGGATTTTTTTTCCACCTGAATCCATCCTGCATATATACAAGTCAACCATCCGTCCGTGCATGGAGTACTGCTGCCATTTATGGTCAAGGTGCCCCTGCCGTTCTCCTCAGTGTTCTTGACAAGCTCCAAAGGAGAGTCTGTAATGTGATAGGTACCGATCTGGCGACTCGACTGTAGCCACTTTCCCATCGTCGAAATGTGGCCTCCCTCTGTCTCTTCTATAAATACTTTCATGGCTTCTGCTCGGATGAGCTTAAGTCACTGATGCCTCCTCAACAGGTGTTTACCCGTGCAACCAGACTGGCAACTGGGTCCCACCCATTCACAGCCAGGTTAGCCAAATGCAGACGACAATTCTACTCCTGCAGCTTCCTCTCTCGCACTTCCCGCCTGTGGAACTCACTCCCGTATTCTTGCTTTCCTGACGGCTACGACCTCCAGAAATTTAAATGCAAAGTTAATACTCATCTACTAACCACTGGACTCTAGCTCTCTTCCCTCCCCTGTATAATCTTCACTTTCTCTCCGCCCATGTATCTGTCATTGCACCTGCTTTCTCAGCTTTCTATTGTTCCTTTCTAACTAGCTTGTACTCCTCACTCTTTTCTAATTAATCTTTTTACATTAATGTAACCCCCTGCACATCAGTGGCGTTTCTGCCTTGCTCGGGGTGAAAAGATTAAAAAAAATAAAAAAAATAAAAAAAATAAAAAAATAAAAATTTGTCAAGAATACGCATGAACTTTTATTGGTATTTTAATGCTTTTATTTTCCAACAAAATTATAGATTTGTCATCTATCAATGGATTTTTGAGTAAACAAGGAACTTTCCTGTAATATAAATCCTCTTGTATGGCTATGAATGCCGGGTAATCTTCTCTCAGATGAAAAACCAAGCAGGGTTTAGGATAAATGGCAAAAAAAGAAAAGTTATTAGGAGCTATAAAAGACAGGAAATTATAGAGAGCAATGATCGCCAACGCCCTGAAATATAGAAGAATAAGATATGTTGAAGGCAAAAGGAACATAAAACAGCAGATTCTCTGCTTAACGAGCCTGTGTGAGTCGATGGCGAAACAGGGTCGGGAGAATAGGAGATTGTGGGGAGCCATAATCGCCCTCTTTCCGTCTTTCCGAAGGGATTTGGCACATACAGGGTGTAATGGATGAATTGTCATCTAAATAATGCAAAAATGAAAATAATACTGACATCTTCTTTTAACAGATTCTTCTTCTATATGCCCTGTCCCTTCAGGACGTTAGCGATCATGGCTTTCCACGTCTCCCTATCCCTGGTGGCTCTTAGCACGCCTTCTCCTGTTACACTACGCAACCCTCGTTCCGTCATCCACTTGATTAGGTCCTTCAAATTTTTATCTTGCTTTCCCCTGTCTCTTTTTCCTTGTATCTGGCCTGTCAGTATCAGGTTCTCCAAACCCTCTTTCCTTATTGCATGTCCCAAGAACTTCAGCTGTCTCTTCCTGATGCTCAGTATCCATTTCCTTTTTGCTTCCATCATTTCTAGGACCTCATCATTGCTCATATGCTCGATCCATGATATTCGCAGCATCCTTCTGTAGAACCACATTTCAGTTGCTTCAAGTTTTTCCTTAATCTTTGATGATATTGACCAGCATTCACTGCCATGTTGAAGAGCTGACAACACATAGCAATCCAGTACTATCTTCCTTGTTTCTAGCGAAATTGTCCTGTTTCTTATTACTTTACTCAATTTCTGGAATGCTTCCTTCGCCATGCCAATTCGCCTTCGGATCTCTGTGTCTCATTTTTCGTCTTCTGTTATAAAACTTCCCATGCATTTAAATTTTTGTATCTGCTTACAGAAAAATATCTTGAAATACTGAAGAGCAAATTTATTTATTAAGATCGCCATTGGCTTCAAGCACGGCCATCAAACAACTTCGGAATCTCTTGAATTTCTTCTGGACATAATCCTTGTTTAAATTGGTGAATGGTGCCATAACCCTTGCCTCGTTTCGTCTTTGGTGTTACAAAGACTTTCGTTAGTCTCTCGCTTAACTGCGTCCCACACATAATAATTAACGAGGTTGCAGTATGGGTTAGGGTTAGGGTGTGGATTAAGTTAGGATGATGGGATGGGGTCGGTGGATAAGTTCTAAGTTAGGTGGTGGTTAGGATGGGGTGGTGGTTGGGGTCGTGGTGGGGGTGGGGGTGGGTGGTGGGGTTAGGGTTAGGTGGTGGGGTTAGGGTTAGGTGGTGGGGTTAGGGTTAGGTGGTAGGGTTAGGGTTGGAGTGGTGGGAGTTGGGTTAGGTGGTGGGGTTAGGGTTAGGTGGTGGGGTTAGGGTTAGGTGGTAGGGTTAGGGTTAGGTGGTGGGGTTAGGGTTAGGTGGTGGGGTTAGGGTTAGGTGGTAGGGGTTAGGGTTAGGTGGTAGGGTTAGGGTTAGGTGGTGGGGTTAGGGTTAGGTGGTGGGGTTAGGGTTAGGTGGTAGGGTTAGGGTTAGGTGGTAGGGTTAGGGTTAGGTGGTGGGGTTAGGGTTAGGTGGTAGGGTTAGGGTTAGGTGGTGGGGATAGGGTTAGGTGGTGGGGTTAGGGTTAGGTGGTAGGGTTAGGGTTAGGTGGTGGGGTTAGGGTTAGGTGGTGGGGTTAGGTGGTGGGGTTAGGAGTTAGGTGGTAGGGTTAGGGTTAGGGTGGTGGGGTTAGGGTTAGTGGTGGGGTTAGGGTTAGGTGGTAGGGTTAGGGTTAGGTGGTGGGGTTAGGGTTAGGTGTGGTGGGGTTAGGGTTAGGTGGTAGGGTTAGGGTTAGGTGGTGGGGTTAGGGTTAGGGTGGTAGGGTTAGGGTTAGGTGGTGGGGTTAGGGTTAGTGGTGGGGTTAGGGTTAGGTGGTGGGTTAGGGTTAGGTGGTAGGGTTAGGGTTAGGTGGTGGGGTTAGGGTTAGGTAGGTTAGGGTTAGTGTGGTGGGGTTAGGGTTAGGTGGTAGGGTTAGGGTTAGGTGGTAGGGTTAGGGTTAGGTGGTGGGGTTAGGGTTAGGTGGTGGGGTTAGGGTTAGGTGGTGGGGTTAGGGTTAGGGTAGGTTAGGGTTAGGTGGTGGGGTTAGGGTTAGGTGGTAGGGTTAGGGTTAGGTGGTAGGGTTAGGGTTAGGTGGTGGGGTTAGGGTTAGGTGGTTAGGTTAGGTAGGTTAGGGTTAGGTGGTGGGGTTAGGGTTAGGTGGTAGGGTTAGGGTTAGGTGGTGGGGTTAGTGGTAGGGTTAGGGTTAGGGTGGTAGGGTTAGGGTTAGGTGGTGGGGTTAGGGTTAGGTGGTGGGGGTTAGGGTTAGGTGGTAGGGTTAGGGTTAGGTGGTAGGGTTAGGGTTAGTGGTGGGGTTAGGGTTAGGTAGGGTTAGGGTTAGGTGGTGGGGTTAGGGTTAGGTGGTAGGGTTAGGGTTAGGGTGGTAGGGTTAGGGTTAGTGGTGGGGGTTAGGGTTAGGTGGTGGGGGTTAGGGTTAGGGTGGGGGGGTTAGGGGGTTAGGTGGTGGGGTTAGGGTTAGGGTGGTAGGGTTAGGGTTAGGGTGGTGGGGTTAGGGTTAGGTGGTAGGGTTAGGGTTAGGTGGTGGGGTTAGGGTTGGGGTGGTGGGGTTAGGGTTAGGTGGTAGGGTTAGGGTTAGGTGGTGGGGTTAGGGTTAGGTGGTGGGGTTAGGGAGGGTGGGGTAGGGTTAGGGTTAGGGTGGTGGGATTAGGGTTAGGTGGTGGGGTTAGGGTTAGGTGGTGGGGTTAGGGTTAGGTGGTAGGGGTTAGGGGTTAGGTGGTGGGGTTAGGGTTAGGTGGTGGGGTTAGGGTTAGGTGGTAGGGTTAGGGTTAGGTGGTAGGGTTAGGGTTAGGTGGTGGGGTTAGGGTTAGGTGGTGGGGTTAGGGTTAGTGTGGTAGGGTTAGGGTTAGGTGGTAGGGTTAGGGTTAGGTGGTGGGGGTTAGGGTTAGGTGGTAGGGTTAGGGTTAGGTGGTGGGGTTAGGGTTAGGTGGTGGGGTTAGGTTAGGTGGTAGGGTTAGGGTTAGGTGGTGGGGTTAGGGTTAGGTGGTGGGGTTAGGGTTAGGTGGTAGGGTTAGGGTTAGGGTGGTAGGGTTAGGGTTAGGTGGTGGGGTTAGGGTTAGGGTGGTGGGGTTAGGGTTAGGTGGTAGGGTTAGGGTTAGTGGTAGGGTTAGGGTTAGTGGTGGGGTTAGGGTTAGGTGGTGGGGTTAGGGTTAGGTGGTAGGGTTAGGGCGGTAGGGTTAGGGTTAGTGGGGGGTTAGGGTTAGGTAGTTAGGGTTAGTGGTGGGGTTAGGGTTAGGTGGTGGGGTTAGGGGGTTAGGTGGTAGGGTTAGGGTTAGGTGGTGGGGTTAGGGTTAGGTGGTAGGGTTAGGGTTAGTGGTGGGGTTAGGGTTAGGGTGGGGTTAGGGTTAGGTGGTAGGGTTAGGGTTAGTGGTAGGGTTAGGGTTAGGTGGTGGGGTTAGGGTTAGGTGGTGGGGTTAGGGTTAGGTGGTAGGGTTAGGTTGGTGGTAGGGTTAGGGTTAGGTGGTGGGGTTAGGGTTAGTGGTAGGGTTAGGGTTAGGTGGTGGGGTTAGGGTTAGTGGTGGGGTTAGGGTTAGGTGGTAGGGTTAGGGTTAGGTGGTGGGGTTAGGGTTAGGTGGTGGGGTTAGGGTTAGGTATAGGTTAGTTAGGGTGGTAGGGTTAGGGTTAGGGTGGTGGGGTTAGGGTTAGGTGGTGGGGTTAGGGTTAGGGTGGGGTTAGGGTTAGTGGGGTAGGGTTAGGGTTAGGGTGGTGGGGTTAGGGTTAGGTGGTGGGGTTAGGGTTAGTGGTAGGGTTAGGGTTAGGTGGTAGGGTTAGGGGCGTGGTGGGGTTAGGGTTAGGGTGGTAGGGTTAGGGTTAGGTGGTGGGGTTAGGGTTAGGGTGGTGGGGTTAGGGTTAGGGTGGTAGGGGTTAGGGTTAGGTGGTGGGGTTAGGGTTGGGTTAGGTTAGGTGGTAGGGTTAGGGTTAGGTGGTAGGGTTAGGGTTAGGTGGTGGGGTTAGGGTTAGGTGGTGGGGTTAGGGTTAGGTGGTAGGGTTAGGGTTAGGTGGTAGGGTTAGGGTTAGGTGGTGGGGTTAGGGTTAGGTGGTAGGGTTAGGGTTAGGGTGGTAGGGTTAGGGTTAGGTGGTGGGGTTAGGTTAGGTGGTGGGGTTAGGGTTAGTGTGGTAGGGTTAGGGTTAGGTGGTAGGGTTAGGGTTAGGTGGTGGGGTTAGTTAGGTGGTGGGGTTAGGGTTATGGTAGGGTTAGGGTTAGGTGGTAGGGTTAGGGTTAGGGTAGGGTTAGGGTTAGGTGGTAGGGTTAGGTTAGGTGGGTGGGGTTAGGGTTAGGGTGGTGGGGGGTTAGGGGTTAGTGGTAGGGTTAGGGTTAGTGGTGGGGTTAGGGTTAGGTGGTAGGGTTAGGGTTAGGTGGGGTTAGGGTTAGGTGGTGGGGTTAGGGTTAGGGTGGTAGGGTTAGGGTTAGGTAGTTAGGGTTAGGTGTGGTGGGGTTAGGGTTAGGTGGTAGGGTTAGGGTTAGGGTGGGGGTTAGGGTTAGTGGTGGGGTTAGGGTTAGGTGGTGGAAAGGGGTTAGGTGGTAGGGTTAGGGTTAGGTGGTGGGGTTAGGGTTAGGTGGTGGGGTTAGGGTTAGGTGGTAGGGTTAGGGTTAGGTGGTAGGGTTAGGGTTAGGTGGTGGGGTTAGGGTTAGGTGGTGGGGTTAGGGGTTAGGGTGGTAGGGTTAGGGTTAGGTGGTAGGGTTAGGGTTAGGTGGTGGGGTTAGGGTTAGTGGTAGGGTTAGGGTTAGGGTGGTGGGGTTATTAGTGGTGTGGGTTAGGGTTAGGTGGTAGGGTTAGGGTTAGGTGGTGGGGTTAGGGTTAGGTGGTAGGGTTAGGGTTAGGTGGTGGGGGTTAGGGTTAGTGGTAGGGTTAGGGTTAGTGTGGTGGGGTTAGGGTTAGGTGGTGGGGTTAGGGTTAGGGTGGTAGGGTTAGGTGGTAGGGTTAGGGTTAGGGTGGTGGGGTTAGGGTTAGGGTGGTGGGGTTAGGGTTAGGGTGGTAGGGTTAGGGTTAGGTGGTGGGGTTAGGGTTAGGTGGTGGGGTTAGGGTTAGTGGTAGGGTTAGGGTTAGGTGGTGGGGTTAGGGTTAGGTGGTAGGGTTAGGGTTAGGTGGTGGGGTTAGGGTTAGTGGTAGGTTAGGGTTAGGTGGGTGGGTTAGGGTTAGGTGGTAGGGGTTAGGGTTAGGTGGTGGGGTTAGGGTTAGTGGTAGGGGTTAGGGTTAGGTGGTAGGGTTAGGGTTAGGTGGTGGGGTTAGGGTTAGGTGGTAGGGTTAGGGTTAGGTGGTAGGGTTAGGGTTAGGTGGTAGGGTTAGGGTTAGGGTGGGGTTAGGGTTAGGTGGTAGGGTTAGGGTTGTGGGGTGGTGGGGTTAGGGTTAGGTGGTAGGGTTAGGTGGTGGGGTTAGGGTTAGGTGGTGGGGTTAGGGTTAGGTGGTAGGGTTAGGGTTAGGTGGTGGGGTTAGGGTTAGGTGGTAGGGTTAGGGTTAGGTGGTAGGGTTAGGGTTAGGTGGTGGGGTTAGGGTTAGGGTAGGGTTAGGGTTAGGGTGGTAGGGTTAGGGTGGTGGGGTTAGTGGTAGGGTTAGGGTTAGGTGGTAGGGTTAGGGTTAGGTGGTGGGGTTAGGGTTAGGTGGTAGGGTTAGGGTTAGGTGGTAGGGTTAGGGTTAGGTGGTGGGGTTAGGGTTAGGTGGTAGGGTTAGGGTTAGGGTGGTAGGGTTAGGGTTAGTGGTAGGGTTAGGGTTAGGTGGTGGGGTTAGGGTTAGGGGTGGTAGTTAGGGTTAGGTGGTAGGGTTAGGGTTAGGTGGTGGGGTTAGGGTTAGGTGGTAGGGTTAGGGTTAGGTGGTAGGGTTAGGGTTAGGTGGTGGGGTTAGGGTTAGGTGGTAGGGTTAGGGTTAGGTGGTAGGGTTAGGGTTAGGGTGGTGGGGTTAGGGTTAGGTGGTAGGGTTAGGGTTAGGTGGTAGGGTTAGGGTTAGGTGGTGGGGGTTAGGGTTAGGTGGTAGGTTAGGGTTAGGGTGTAGGGTTAGGGTTAGGTGGTGGGGTTAGGGTTAGGGTAGGGTTAGGGTTAGGTGGTAGGGTTAGGGTTAGGTGGTGGGGTTAGGGTTAGGTGGTAGGGTTAGGGTTAGGGTGGTAGGGTTAGGGTTAGGGTGGGGTTAGGGTTAGGTGGTAGGGTTAGGGTTAGTGGTAGGGTTAGGGTTAGGGTGGTGGGGTTAGGGTTAGGTGGTAGGGTTAGGGTTAGGGTGGTAGGGTTAGGGTTAGGTGGTGGGGTTAGGGTTAGTGGTAGGGTTAGGGTTAGGGTGGTAGGTTAGGGTTAGGTGGTAGGGTTAGGGTTAGGTGGTGGGGTTAGGGTTAGGTGGTAGGGTTAGGGTTAGGTGGTAGGGTTAGGGTTAGGGTGGTGGGGTTAGGGTTAGGTGGTAGGGTTAGGGTTAGGGTGGTAGGGTTAGGGGTTAGGTGGTAGGGTTAGGGTTAGGTGGTAGGGTTAGGGTTAGGTGGTAGGGTTAGGGTTAGGTGGTAGGGTTAGGGTTAGGTGGTAGGGTTAGGGTTAGGGTGGTAGGGTTAGGGTTAGGGTGGTGGGGTTAGGGTTAGGTGGTAGGGTTAGGGTTAGTGGTGGGGATAGGGGTTAGGTGGTAGGGTTAGGGTTAGGGTGGTGGGGTTAGGGTTAGGTGGTAGGGGTTAGGGTTAGGGTAGGGTTAGGGTTAGGTGGTGGGGTTAGGGTTAGTGTGGTAGGGTTAGGGTTAGGTGGTAGGGTTAGGGTTAGGTGGTGGGGTTAGGGTTAGGTGGTGGGGGTTAGGTTAGGGTAGGGTTAGGGTTAGGTGGTAGGGTTAGGGTTAGGTGGTAGGGTTAGGGTTAGGTGGGTGGGGTTAGGGTTAGGTGGTAGGGTTAGGGTTAGGTGGTGGGGTTAGGTTAGGTGGTGGGGTTAGGTTAGGTGGTGGGGGTTAGGGTTAGGTGGTAGGGTTAGGGTTAGGGTGGTAGGGTTAGGGTTAGGTGGTAGGGTTAGGGTTAGGTGGTAGGGTTAGGGTTAGGTGGTGGTAGGGTTAGGGTTAGGTGGTAGGGTTAGGGTTAGGTGGTGGGGTTAGGGTTAGGTGGTGGGGTTAGGGTTAGGTGGTAGGGTTAGGGTTAGGTGGTGGGGTTAGGGTTAGGTGGTAGGGTTAGGGTTAGGTGGTAGGGTTAGGGTTAGGGTGGTAGGGTTAGGGTTAGGTGGTGGGGTTAGGGTTAGTGGTAGGGTTAGGGTTAGGTGGTAGGGTTAGGGTTAGGGTGGTGGGGGTTAGGGTTAGGTGGTGGGGTTAGGTTAGGTGGTAGGGTTAGGGTTAGGTGGTAGGGTTAGGGTTAGGGTGGTAGGGTTAGGGTTAGGTGGTGGGGTTAGGGTTAGTGGTAGTTAGGGTTAGTGGTGGGGTTAGGGTTAGGGGTGGTAGGGTTAGGGTTAGGTGGTGGGTTAGGGTTGTGGTAGGGTTAGGGTTAGGTGGTAGGGTTAGGGTTAGGTGGTAGGGTTAGGGTTAGTGGTAGGGTTAGGGTTAGGTGGTGGGGTTAGGTGGTAGGGTTAGGGTTAGGGTGGGTGGGGGGGTTAGGGTTAGGTGGTAGGGTTAGGGTTAGGTGGTGGGGTTAGGGTTAGGGTGGTAGGGTTAGGGTTAGGTGGTGGGGGTTAGGGTTAGTGGTGGGGTTAGGGTTAGGTGGGTAGGGTTAGGGTTAGGTGGTGGGGTTAGGGTAGGGTTAGGGTTAGGTGGTAGGGTTAGGGTTAGGGTGGTGGGGTTAGGGTTAGGTGGTAGGGTTAGGGTTAGGTGGTAGGGTTAGGGTTAGGTGGTGGGGTTAGGGTTAGGTAGGGTTAGGGTTAGGTGGTAGGGTTAGGGTTAGGTGGTGGGGTTAGGGTTAGGTAGGGTTAGGGTTAGGTGGTAGGGTTAGGGGTTAGTGGTGGGGTTAGGGTTAGGGTGGTAGGGTTAGGGTTAGGTGGTAGGGTTAGGGTTAGGTGGTGGGGTTAGGGTTAGGTGGGTAGGGTTAGGGTTAGGGTAGGGTTAGGGTAGGGTTAGGGTTAGGGTAGGGTTAGGGTTAGTGGTAGGGTTAGGGTTAGGTGGTAGGGTTAGGGTTAGGTGGTGGGGTTAGGGTTAGGTGGTAGGGTTAGGGTTAGGTGGTGGGGTTAGGGTTAGGTGGTAGGGTTAGGGTTAGGGTGGTAGGGTTAGGGTTAGGTGGTGGGGTTAGGGTTAGGTGGTAGGGTTAGGGTTAGGTGGTAGGGTTAGGGTTAGGTGGTGGGGTTAGGGTTAGGTGGTAGGGTTAGGGTTAGGTAGGGTTAGGGTTAGGTGGTAGGGTTAGGGTTAGTGGTGGGGTTAGGGTTAGGTGGTAGGGTTAGGGTTAGGTGGTAGGGTTAGGGTTAGGTGGTGGGGTTAGGGTTAGGTGGTAGGGTTAGGGTTAGGGTGGTAGGGTTAGGTTAGGTGGTGGGGTTAGGGTTAGGTGGTAGGGTTAGGGTTAGTGGTAGGGTTAGGGTTAGGTGTGGTGGGGTTAGGGTTAGGTGGTAGGGTTAGGGTTAGGGTGGTAGGGTTAGGGTTAGGTGGTGGGGTTAGGGTTAGTGGTAGGGTTAGGGTTAGGTGGTAGGGTTAGGGTTAGGTGGTGGGGTTAGTGGTAGGGTTAGGGTTAGGTGGTAGGGTTAGGGTTAGGTGGTGGGGTTAGGGGTTAGTGGTAGGGTTAGGGTTAGTGGTAGGGTTAGGGTTAGGTGGTGGGGTTAGGGTTAGTGGTAGGGTTAGGGTTAGGTGGTAGGGTTAGGGTTAGGTGGTGGGGTTAGGGTTAGGGTGGTAGGGTTAGGGTTAGGTGGTAGGGTTAGGGTTAGTGGTGGGGTTAGGGTTAGGTGGTAGGGTTAGGGGGTTAGGTGGTAGGGTTAGGGTTAGGTGGTAGGGTTAGGGTTAGGTGGGTGGGGTTAGGGTTAGGTGGTAGGGTTAGGGTTGGTGGTAGGGTTAGGGTTAGGTGGTGGGGTTAGGGTTAGGTGGTAGGGTTAGGTGGTAGGGTTAGGGTTAGGTGGTAGGGTTAGGGTTAGGTGGTAGGGTTAGGGTTAGGTGGTAGGGTTAGGGTTAGGGTGGTAGGGTTAGGGTTAGGGTGGTAGGGTTAGGGTTAGTGGTAGGGTTAGGGTTAGGTGGTGGGGTTAGGGTTAGTGGTAGGGTTAGGGTTAGGTGGTGGGGTTAGGGTTAGGTGGTAGGGTTAGGGTTAGGTGGTGGGGTTAGGGTTAGGTGGTAGGGTTAGGGTTAGTGGTGGTGGGGTTAGTTAGTGGTAGGGTTAGGGTTAGGGTGGTAGGGTTAGGGTTAGGTGGTAGGGTTAGGTTAGTGGTGGGGTTAGGGTTAGGTGGTGGGGTTAGGGTTAGGTGGTAGGGTTAGGGTTAGGTGGTAGGGTTAGGGTTAGGGTGGTAGGTTTAGGGTTAGGTGGTGGGGTTAGGGTTAGGTGGTAGGGTTAGGGTTAGGGTGGGGTTAGGGTTAGGTGGTGGGGTTAGGGTTAGGGTGGTAGGGTTAGGGTTAGGTGGTAGGTTAGGGTTAGGTGGTAGGGTTAGGGTTAGTGGTAGGGTTAGGGTTAGGTGGTAGGGTTAGGTTAGGTGGTAGGGTTAGGGTTAGGTGGTACGGTTAGGGTTAGGTGTGGTGGGGTTAGGGTTAGGTGGTAGGGTTAGGGTTAGGTGGTGGGGTTAGGGTTAGTGGTAGGGTTAGGGTGGTAGGGTTAGGGTTAGGTGGTAGGGTTAGGGTTAGGTGGTGGGGTTAGGGTTAGGTGGTAGGTTAGGGTTAGTGGTAGGGTTAGGGTTAGGTGGTGGGGTTAGGGTTAGGTGGTAGGGTTAGGGTTAGGTGGGTTAGGGTTAGGTGGTAGGGTTAGGGTTAGGTGGTAGGGTTAGGGTTAGGTGGTAGGGTTAGGGTTAGGTGGTGGGGTTAGGGTTAGGTGGTAGGGTTAGGGTTAGGTGGTGGGGGTTAGGGGTTAGGTGGTAGGGTTAGGGTTAGGTGGTAGGGTTAGGGTTAGGTGGTAGGGTTAGGGTTAGGTGGTAGGGTTAGGGTTAGGTGGTAGGGTTAGGGTTAGGTGGTAGGGTTAGGGTTAGGTGGTGGGGTTAGGGGTTAGGTGGTAGGGTTAGGGTTAGGGGTGGGGTTAGGTTAGGTGGTAGGGTTAGGGTTAGGTGGTAGGGTTAGGGTTAGGTGGTAGGGTTAGGGGGTTAGGTGGTAGGGTTAGGGTTAGGTGGTAGGGTTAGGGTTAGTGGTGGGGTTAGGGTTAGTGGTAGGGTTAGGGTTAGGGTGGTGGGGTTAGGGTTAGGGTGGTAGGGTTAGGGTTAGGTGGTAGGGTTAGGGTTAGTGGTAGGGTTAGGGTTAGGGTGGTAGGGTTAGGGTTAGGTGGTAGGGTTAGGGTTAGGTGGTGGGGGTTAGGGTTAGGGTGGTGTGGGGTTAGGGTTAGGTGGTAGGGTTAGGGTTAGGTGGTGGGGTTAGGGTTAGGTGGTAGGTTAGGGTTAGGGTGGTAGGGTTAGGGTTAGGTGGTAGGGTTAGGGTTAGGTGGTAGGGTTAGGGTTAGGTGGTGGGGTTAGGGTTAGGTGGTAGGGTTAGGGTTAGTGGTGGGGTTAGGGTTAGTGTGGGTTAGGGTTAGGTGGTAGGGTTAGGGTTAGGTGGTAGGGTTAGGGTTAGGGTGGTGGGGTTATTAGTGGTAGGGTTAGGGTTAGGTGGTAGGGTTAGGGTTAGGTAGGGTTAGGGTTAGGTGGTGGGGTTAGGGTTAGGTGGTGGGGTTAGGGTTAGTGGTAGGGTTAGGGTTAGTGGTAGGGTTAGGGTTAGGGTGGGTAGGGTTAGGGTTAGGTGGTGGGGTTAGGGTTAGGTGGTAGGGTTAGGGTTAGGTGGTAGGGTTAGGGTTAGGTGGTAGGGTTAGGGTTAGGTGGTAGGGTTAGGGTTAGGTGGTAGGGTTAGGGTTAGGTGGTGGGGTTAGGGTTAGGTGGTGGGGTTAGGGTTAGGTGGTAGGGTTAGGGTTAGGTGGTAGGGTTAGGGTTAGGTGGTGGGGTTAGGGTTAGGTGGTAGGGTTAGGGTTAGGTGGTAGGGTTAGGTTAGGTGGTGGGGTTAGGGTTAGGTGGTGGGGTTAGGGTTAGTGGTAGGGTTAGGGTTAGGGTGGGGTAGGGTTAGGGTTAGGTGGTAGGGTTAGGGTTAGGTGGTAGGGTTAGGGTTGGGGGTGGTAGGGTTAGGGTTAGGTGGTGGGGGTTAGGGTTAGGGTGGTAGGGTTAGGGTTAGGGTGGTGGGGTTAGGGGCGGTGGTAGGGTTAGGGTTAGGTGGTAGGGTTAGGGTTAGGTGGTAGGGTTAGGGTTAGGTGGGTTAGGGTTAGGTGGTAGGGTTAGGGTTAGGTGGTGGGGTTAGGGTTAGGTGGTGGGGTTAGGGTTAGGTGGTAGGGTTAGGGTTAGGTAGGGTTAGGGTTAGGTGGTAGGGTAAGGGTTAGGGTGGTGGGGGTTAGGGCTAGGGTGGGTGGGTTAGGGTTAGGTGGTAGGGTTAGGGTTAGGTGGTGGGGTTAGGGTTAGGTGGTAGGGTTAGTTAGTGGTAGGGTTAGGGTTAAAAGTAGGGTTAGGGTTAGGTGGTGGGGTTAGGGTTAGGTGGTGGGGTTAGGGTTAGGTGGTGGGGTTAGGGTTAGGGTGGTAGGGTTAGGGTTAGGTGGTGGGGTTAGGGTTAGGTGGTAGGGTTAGGGTTAGGTGGTAGGGTTAGGGTTAGGTGGTAGGGTTAGGGTTAGGTGGTGGGGTTAGGGTTAGGTGGTAGGGGTTAGGTGGTGGGGTTAGGGTTAGGTGGTAGGGTTAGGGTTAGGTGGTAGGGTTAGGGTTAGGGTGGTAGGGTTAGGGTTAGGGTAGTGGTAGGGTTAGGGTTAGGGTGGTGGGGTTAGGGTTAGGGTGGTGGGGTTAGGGTTAGGTGGTAGGGTTAGGGTTAGGGTGGTGGGGTTAGGGTTAGGTGGTAGGGTTAGGGTTAGGTGGTAGGGTTAGGGTTAGGTGGTAGGGTTAGGGTTAGGGTGGTGGGGTTAGGTTAGGTGGTGGGGTTAGGGTTAGGTGGTGGGGTTAGGGTTAGGTGGTGGGGTTAGGGTTAGTGGTAGGGTTAGGGTTAGTGGTAGGGTTAGGGTTAGGGTGTGGTAGGGGTTAGGGTTAGGTGGTAGGGTTAGGGTTAGGTGGTGGGGTTAGGGTTAGGTGGTGGGGTTAGGGTTAGGTGGTAGGGGTTAGGGTTAGGTGGTAGGGTTAGGGTTAGGTGGTGGGGTTAGGGTTAGGTGGTGGGGTTAGGGTTAGGTGGTAGGGTTAGGTTAGGTGGTGGGTTAGGGTTAGGTAGGGTTAGGGTTAGTGGTGGGGTTAGGGCTAGGGTGGTGGGGTTAGGGTTAGGTGGTAGGGTTAGGGTTAGGGTGGTAGGGTTAGGGTTAGTGGTAGGGTTAGGGTTAGGTGGTGGGGTTAGGGTTAGGTGGTAGGGTTAGGTTAGGTGGTAGGGTTAGGGTTAGGTAGGGTTAGGGTTAGTGGTGGGGTTAGGGTTATGGGGTTAGGTTAGGTGGTAGGGTTAGGGTTAGGGTGGTGGGGTTAGGGTTAGGTGGTGGGGTTAGGGTTAGTGGTAGGGTTAGGGTTAGGGTAGTTAGGGGTTAGGGTGGTGGGGTTAGGGTTATGGTAGGGTTAGGTTAGGTGGTAGGGTTAGGTTAGGTGGTAGGGTTAGGGTTAGGTGGTGGGGTTAGGGTTAGGTGGGTAGGGTTAGGGTTAGGTGGTAGGGTTAGGGTTAGGTGGTGGGGTTAGGGGTTAGGTGGTGGGGTTAGGGTTAGGTGGTAGGGTTAGGGTTAGGTGGTAGGGTTAGGGTTAGTGGTAGGGTTAGGGTTAGGTGGTGGGGTTAGGGTTAGGTGGTGGGGTTAGGGTTAGGTGGTAGGGTTAGGGTTAGGGTGGTGGGGTTAGGGTTAGGTGGTGGGGTTAGGGTTAGTGGTGGGGTTAGGGTTAGGTGGTGGGGTTAGGGTTAGGTGGTAGGGTTAGGGTTAGTGGCAGGGTTAGGGTTAGGTGGTGGGGTTAGGGTTAGGTGGTAGGGTTAGGGTTAGGTGGTAGGGTTAGGGTTAGGTGGTAGGGTTAGGGTTAGGGTGGTGGGGTTAGGGTTAGGTGGTGGGGTTAGGGTTAGGTGGTAGGGTTAGGGTTAGGGTGGTGGGGTTAGGGTTAGGTGGTGGGGGTTAGGGTTAGGTGGTAGGGTTAGGGTTAGGGTTAGGTGGTAGGGTTAGGGTTAGGTGGTAGGGTTAGGGTTAGTGGTAGGGTTAGGGTTAGGTGGTGGGGTTAGGGTTAGGTGGTAGGGTTAGGGTTAGGTGGTAGGGTTAGGGTTAGTGGTAGGGTTAGGGTTAGTGGTGGGGTTAGGGTTAGTGGTGGGGTTAGGGTTAGGGTGGTGGGGTTAGGGTTAGGTGGTAGGGTTAGGGTTAGGTGGTAGGGGTTAGGGTTAGGTGGTAGGGTTAGGGTTAGGTGGTGGGGTTAGGGTTAGGTGGTAGGGTTAGGGTTAGGTGGTAGGGTTAGGGTTAGGTGGTAGGGTTAGGGTTAGGTGGTAGGGTTAGGGTTAGGTAGGGTTAGGGTTAGGTGGTAGGGTTAGGGTTAGGTGGTGGGGTTAGGCTTAGGTGGTGGGGTTAGGGTTAGGTGGTAGGGTTAGGGTTAGGTGGTAGGGTTAGGTTAGGTGGTAGGGTTAGGGTTAGGTGGTAGGGTTAGGGTTAGTGGTGGGGTTAGGGTTAGGTGGTGGGGTTAGGGTTAGGTGGTAGGGTTAGGGTTAGGGTGGTGGGGTTAGGGTTAGGGTGGTAGGGTTAGGTTAGGTGGTAGGGTTAGGGTTAGGGTGGTAGGGTTAGGGTTAGGGTGGTGGGGTTAGGGTTAGTGGTGGGGTTAGGGTTAGGTGGTAGGGTTAGGGTTAGGTGTGGTGGGGTTAGGGTTAGTGGTGGGGGTTAGGGTTAGGTGGTAGGGTTAGGGTTAGGTGGTGGGGTTAGGGTTAGTGGTAGGGTTAGGGTTAGGTGGTAGGGTTAGGGTTAGGTGGTAGGGTTAGGGTTAGGTGGTAGGGTTAGGGTTAGGGGTGGTGGGGTTAGGGTTAGTGGTGGGGTTAGGGTTAGGGGTGGTAGGGTTAGGGTTAGGTGGTAGGGTTAGGGTTAGGTGGGGTGGGGTTAGGGTTAGGTGGTGGGGTTAGGGTTAGGTGGTAGGGTTAGGGTTAGGTGGTGGGGTTAGGGTTAGGGTGGTGGTTAGGGTTA
Organism: Ascarosepion bandense; assembly: GCA_037127315.1. Lineage (NCBI taxonomy): Eukaryota > Metazoa > Mollusca > Cephalopoda > Sepiida > Sepiidae > Ascarosepion > Ascarosepion bandense. The sequence continues at coordinate 2,709,013 of JBBBDQ010000354.1, forward strand.
GGTGGTAGGGTTAGGGTTAGGTGGTGGGGTTAGGGTTAGGTGGTAGGGGTTAGGGTTAGGGTGGTAGGGTTAGGGTTAGGTGGTAGGGTTAGGGTTAGGTGGTAGGGTTAGGGTTAGGTGGTAGGGTTAGGGTTAGGTGGTAGGGTTAGGGTTAGGTGGTGGGGTTAGGGTTAGGTGGTGGGGTTAGGGTTAGGTGGTAGGGTTAGGGTTAGTGGTAGGGTTAGGGTTAGGTGGTAGGGTTAGGGTTAGGTGGTGGGGTTAGGGTTAGGGTGGTGGGGTTAGGGTTAGGGTGGTAGGGGTTAGGGGGTTAGGTGGTAGGGTTAGGGTTAGGGTGGGGTTAGGGTTAGGTGGTGGGGTTAGGGTTAGTGGTGGGGTTAGGGTTAGGTGGTGGGGTTAGGGTTAGGTGGTAGGGTTAGGGTTAGTGGTAGGGTTAGGGTTAGGTGGTAGGGTTAGGGTTAGGGTGGTGGGGGGTTAGGGTTAGGTGGTGGGTTAGGGTTAGGTGGTAGGGTTAGGGTTAGGTGGTAGGGTTAGGGTTAGGGTGGTAGGGTTAGGGTTAGGTGGTAGGGTTAGGGTTAGGTGGTAGGGTTAGGGTTAGGGTGGGTAGGGTTAGGGTTAGGTGGTGGGGTTAGGGTTAGGTAGGGTTAGGTTAGGTGGTAGGGTTAGGGTTAGGTGGTAGGGTTAGGGTTAGTGGTGGGGTTAGGGTTAGGGTGGTAGGGTTAGGGTTAGGGTGGTAGGGTTAGGGTTAGGTGGTAGGGTTAGGGTTAGGGTGGTAGGGTTAGGGTTAGGTGGTGGGGTTAGGGTTAGGGTGGTAGGTTAGGGTTAGGTGGTAGGGTTAGGGTTAGGTGGTAGGGTTAGTGGTAGGGTTAGGGTTAGTTAGGGTTAGGTGGTGGGGTTAGGGTTAGTGGTGGGGTTAGGGTTAGGTGGTAGGGTTAGGGTTAGTGGTAGGGTTAGGGTTAGGTGGTAGGGTTAGGGTTAGTGGTAGGGTTAGGGTTAGGTGGTAGGGTTAGGGTTAGTGGTAGGGTTAGGGTTAGGTGGTAGGGTTAGGGTTAGGTGGTAGGGTTAGGGTTAGGTGGTGGGGTTAGGGTTAGGGTGGTGGGGTTAGGGTTAGTGGTAGGGTTAGGGTTAGGTGGTAGGGTTAGGGTTAGTGGTAGGGTTAGGGTTAGGTGGTAGGGTTAGGGTTAGGTGGTAGGGTTAGGGTTAGGTGGTAGGGTTAGGGTTAGGTGGTAGGGTTAGGGTTAGTGGTAGGGTTAGGGTTAGGTGGTGGGGTTAGGGTTAGGGTGGTAGTTAGGGTTAGGTGGTGGGGTTAGGGTTAGGTGGTAGGGTTAGGGTTAGGTGGTAGGGGTGTTGCTAGTGGTAGGGTTAGGGTTAGTGGTAGGGTTAGGGTTAGTGGTAGGGTTAGGTTGGTGGTAGGGTTAGGGTTAGGTGGTAGGGTTAGGGTTAGGGTGGTGGGTTAGGGTTAGGGTGGTAGGGTTAGGGTTAGGGTGGTGGGGTTAGGGTTAGGTGGTAGGGTTAGGGTTAGGTGGTAGGGTTAGGGTTAGGGTGGTAGGGTTAGGGTTAGGTGGTAGGGTTAGGGTTAGTGGTAGGGTTAGGGTTAGGTGGTAGGGTTAGGGTTAGGGTGGTAGGGTTAGGGGTTAGGTGGTAGGTTGGGTTAGGTGGTAGGGTTAGGGTTAGGTGGTGGGGTTAGGGTTAGGTGTGGTAGGGTTAGGGTTAGGTGGTGGGGTTAGGGTTAGGTGGTAGGGGTTAGGGTTAGGTGGTAGGGGTTAGGGTTAGGTGGTAGGGTTAGGGTTAGGTGGTAGGGTTAGGGTTAGGTGGTAGGGTTAGGGTTAGGTGGTAGGGTTAGGGTTAGGGTGGTAGGGTTAGGGTTAGGTGGTAGGGTTAGGGTTAGGTGGTAGGGTTAGGGTTAGGTGGTAGGGTTAGGGTTAGGTGGTAGGGTTAGGGTTAGGTGAGTAGGGTTAGGGTTAGGTGGTGGGGTTAGGGTTAGGTGGTAGGGTTAGGGTTAGGTGGTGGGGTTAGGGTTAGTGGTAGGGTTAGTTAGGTGGTAGGGTTAGGGTTAGGTGGTAGGGTTAGGGTTAGGTGGTAGGGTTAGGGTTAGGTGGTAGGGTTAGGGTTAGTGGTAGGGTTAGGGTTAGTGTAGGGTTAGTTAGGTGGTAGGGTTAGGGTTAGGTGGTGGGGTTAGGGTTAGGTGGTGGGGTTAGGGGGGTTAGTGGTAGGGTTAGGGTTAGGTGGTAGGGTTAGGGTTAGGTGGGTAGGGGTTAGGGGGTTAGTGGTAGGGTTAGGGTTAGGGTGGTAGGGTTAGGGTTAGTGGTAGGGTTAGGGTTAGGTGTGGTAGGGTTAGGGTTAGGGTGGTGTGGGTTAGGGTTAGTGGTAGTTAGGGTTAGTGGTAGGGTTAGGGTTAGGTGGTAGGGTTAGGGTTAGGTGGTGGGGTTAGGGTTAGGTGGTAGGGTTAGGGTTAGGTGGTAGGGTTAGGGTTAGTGGTAGGGTTAGGGTTAGGTGGTGGGGTTAGGTTAGTGGTAGGGTTAGGGTTAGGTGGTAGGGTTAGGGTTAGGTGGTAGGGTTAGGGTTAGGTGGTAGGGTTAGGGTTAGGGTGGTAGGGTTAGGGTTAGGTGGTAGGGGGTTAGGGTTATGGTAGGGTTAGGGTTAGTGGTAGGGTTAGGGTTAGGTGGTAGGGTTAGGGTTAGGTGGTAGGGTTAGGGTTAGGGTGGTAGGGTTAGGGTTAGGTGGTAGGGTTAGGGTTAGGGTGGTAGGGTTAGGGTTAGGTGGTGGGGTTAGGGTTAGTGGTAGGGTTAGGGTTAGGTGGTGGGGTTAGGGTTAGGTGGTAGGGTTAGGGTTAGGTGGTAGGGTTAGGGTTAGGTGGTGGGGTTAGGGTTAGGTGGTAGGGTTAGGGTTAGGTGGTGGGGTTAGGGTTAGGTGGTAGGGTTAGGGTTAGGGGTGGGGGTTAGGGTTAGGTGGTAGGGTTAGGGTTAGGTGGTAGGGTTAGGGTTAGGTGGTAGGGTTAGGGTTAGGGTAGGTAGGGTTAGGGTTAGGGTGGGGGTTAGGGTTAGTGTGGTAGGGTTAGGGTTAGGGTTAGGTGGTGGGGTTAGGGTTAGGTGGTGGGGGTTAGGGTTAGGTGGTAGGGTTAGGGTTAGGTGGTGGGGTTAGGTTAGGTGGTGGGGTTAGGGTTAGTGGGTGGGGTTAGGGTTAGGTGGTAGGGTTAGGGCGGTGGTGGGGTTAGTTAGTGGTAGGTTAGGGTTGGGGGTGGGTAGGGTTAGGGTTAGGTGGTAGGGTTAGGGTTAGTGGTGGGGTTAGGGTTGTGGGTAGGTTAGGTTAGTGGTAGGGTTAGGGTTAGGTGGTAGGGTTAGGGTTAGGTGGTAGGGTTAGGGTTAGGTGGTAGGGTTAGGGTTAGGTGGTAGGGTTAGGGTTAGGTGGTAGGGTTAGGGTTAGGGTAGGGTTAGGGTTAGTGGTAGGGTTAGGTTAGGTGGTAGGGGTTAGGGTTAGGGTGGTGGGGTTAGGGTTAGGTGGTAGGGTTAGTTAGTGGTGGGGTTAGGGTTAGGTGGTAGGGTTAGGGTTAGGTGGTGGGGTTAGGGTTAGGTGGTAGGGTTAGGGTTAGGTGGTAGGGTTAGGGTTAGGTGGTAGGGTTAGGGTTAGGTGGTGGGGTTAGGGTTAGGGTAGGGTTAGGGTTAGGTGGTGGGGTTAGGGTTAGGTGGTAGGGTTAGGGTTAGGTGGTAGGGTTAGGGTTAGGTGGTAGGGTTAGGGTTAGGTGGTAGGGTTAGGGTTAGGTGGTAGGGTTAGGGTTAGTGGTAGGGTTAGGGTTAGGGTGGTAGGGTTAGGGTTAGGGTGGTAAGATGTAATGAGTGATGTGGTTGCAGAAACTGTCTGACAGCCATGACTAGATTCTTCTGTTTCTGTAGCATGGTGCATAATCCTGTTGCCAGGTATAGGGTCTTCTAGCGGCCACCATTTTGATCCAAGGTAGCACTACCTCCTCAGGTCACTTGATGTAGGCATCCGTGTTGAGTCTGAGGCCCTGTGGAAAGATGAATAGAGGCATGATGTCGCCATCTTAAATAATTACGCCAAACACTTTTGTATTTACTGTTAGATTCATCCAATTCTTTCAGAATCCCATGCACTGTATTCAGATTGACACCCACCAAAAATGTTTGTATTGTAACTTCCGTTTGGAATTCCAAGCATGCCATTTCCAAATTTCTCGCGGAGTGAGTTGCGTCATGGTGCTCTTTTAATCACAGACGGTGTCCAACTGACTCTACTATACTGAAGAGTTAATAAAAAATAAACGTGCAGGCGAGAAACTGAAAAAGATGAAATGGTGACAATTTAACCATCGCATTCTGTAGAAGAAGTCCAAGTCCAAGTTGAAGAAAGAAGGAAAATCGTTGTGGGTGTTGAGCCTGAACTTCAGCGCGTGAAAATTGAACGAAAATAGATAACGGTTGTTGGTTTGACGTTGTGCTATTTTCTGCATTATTCGTTCGAAGGCATTCCGTCTACCTGAGAGCTGGGAATTCTCGATCCAACGGAAATCGCTGTCTTGTCAATTTTTTCACATTTGCCCACCTACGCGTGTTTTCACTGATTAACTTCTTTTGAGGCATGTCTTTCTCATTCTAGATAAAAGAATCACATAAAACGTATATATTTCTTACGGCAAACCGATTTTCGTATGCAATAAAAAAAGAAATCGAAATCTTGAGGAGCATAATTCTTAAAGAAATATTTTCTAAAGAGTTGTTTTGAAAATAACTTTCTGAGATCGTATATATACTTTGCTTATTAGTTTATGCTATATTTTTGCCTTCAATATATATATATATATATATATATATTATTTTGAACATTATTTTTACCGATACTCGTATTTAATTAGATATTCTGTTTTTAATTAAACAGTATTTTATATTTATATCTACCGGCCTGATTATTTTTACGATAAATTTTATTACGAAAATGTGTGCTATCCAGCAGGATTCGAACCTGCGTCCCCTATTCACATAGGGGAAGCTACCATTTGATCTGGTACTGTCTTAACCACTCGATCATGAATAGCCTCTTGATCAGACTAGGTTTTTATCATGCTTATATAATATATATACACTACCGGTCATATTTATTAGGCCATCCCAGTGTTTTAAAAAAATGATGTATTTCATACTATTTTTTAGTATTTATTGCGAAGTGAATAATTGTAAAGGAAAATAGAATGTTTCTTTTGTTAATACTGCAGAAAAACATGTGCATCAAGTGAGTTTATAAATATTTAATAATTAATTATGTTGCAGTTTCATCAATGAAAGAATAAAGAAAATTTAGGGTGATTCGGACGAGTTCAACTTTGCTTCTTTGCCTTGTAAAATTTTGCAAAGTAATAATAACAAAAGAACCATTCTATTTTCATTTATAATTATCCACTAAAAATAGTATGATTTACATCATTTCTTTTAAAAACTGGGCTTGCCTAATAATTATGGCCGGTAGTGTCCATATGATAATAATAACAAATGTACATTTTCTATGTTTATGATTGAAAATTCAATACGTGCCTGACGATTGCCTCGTGCAAGGAATTCATAGTTGTGACAAACGCTGAGGAACAAAAGAAATGTATATTTATTAATAGTATAAATGTTAATACTGTCATTATACATTGAGCAGTGTTTTATTACTATCTGAACTCACTAAGAAATCTATCTATCTATCTATCTATCTATCTATTAAGGTTCCATTTGTAGCTTATGTTTTAGTTTAACAGTACAGTTCCATGCTGAGTTAATATCATTGGACATTCTTTGGCTGAGAACACCTTCCTTTTTCTCTCTTCATATCTTGTGTCGACCAAAAGTCTTTTGATACGTTTCTTCTTTTATGTGTTGCGTCCCTTTCAGAAGGTGAGCGATCATGGCACTCCACAACTTCCTATCTCCTGCCGATTTAAGTAATATTTGTTTGTTTATTAGAGTTTCTATCACTTGTTCTGACATTTATTTGTACGTGCTCAATAGACAGCTTTCATAACGTTTTCCTGTGCTTCTATTGCCTTGAGTTTGTCTTATGAGTGAAATTTTAACCCTCTAGGGCCATTTGTATCATATTTTATAAATTTCAAATGAAAGCAGTACTGACTGCTCAGTCAATGAATACCAAATGTTTCCTTATAGGGAAATACCAAATGTTTTCTTATAGGGAAATACTGTATCAAATATGATACGAATGGCCCTAGAGGGTTAACTGTCTCATTCTGATTTTAAGTATTAATTACCTTTTTGTTATCATTTTGCTTAAAACACTTTCTTTGCTCACATGTTCCGTTCATGATAATCTCAGCATCCATCTGTAAATCCACATCTCTGTTGCTCTCAAGCGTGAAGCATGAAACAGAATGTCGCCGCTTAGTATTGAAACCAGAATCCACTTACATATAACCACACACACATATATATATCATTCACACACACACACACACACACACACACACATACATATATATATATATATATATATATATATATATATATATATAATTTACATATAATTGGATTTGCACAGCCAGTATTAATAAAAGAAATGAAAAGACAAAAATATATTATAACAAGGCGATTCGTTTTTTGTTGTATTCTGTCTCGTCACTGGCATCAATCCTTGCATGCCGGTAGTACATGCATACAGGTATATCTATTCATGTGCAACATTGCACTGTAAGTACCCCATGTGACAGTTAATCAACTTTAAGTCCTTAACAAAGAGTTAGGCTTCTTTGCTACAAGTCGAGGTGTAGTAACTAGAAAACGACCTACACGGCACCCTCAGAATGAAAAATTGATATATTTTGATCAGAAAATAGTCTTAGCTTTTCCAAAAAAGCTAAGACTTAAAACATTAAATCCAATAGACGAAGGGAAAACAGAAAACTATGTTCCAAGCAGGACATAATGGTTAAAGCTGTGTTGCTGTTCACTAAGCGTGGAAGAAGTATGAGCTAGGCCGTAAGCGAAGGTATCTACTCGTATTAAATTGGTTCACGGCACAGTGGGTTGGGTGCTTTTATCCATACAACATATCCAGAAAGTTTACTGAACAAGATTTTATACTCCTGAATAATTGAAACCTGGAAATGTTCTACTAAACAGCTGGGTTGTCCGGAGAGTTCATATCCATTTTTAGTCGTTCATGTTCCAACATTTCAAAACACGTCAAATTTATCGAGAGATATAATATTCTTACATTTTCGATTAGAGCACACTTCAAGCTTTCTCTCGATTAAGAAAGTTTGAAAGTATTTAATTCGAATTAATTTTGTCTTTTTATAAAAATGAAAGATTAAAAGTTATATTTTATCCACTTGATGTTTGTTATTAGCGTAAAGGTAAAAATGTCTCGCACGTAACAAAAATATATGTGCTGTGTAAGGTCAAGTTGCTTTACTGACAGAACTGTACAGAAATGTCCATAGAGTAAGCGACATGAGCCAACTTTAGCCACCCCAAAACCAGGTCTTCACCCTAAGAAAGTCATGCTATGCATCTGGTAAGATTGGAAAGGTATCCTGTACTATGAGCTTCTGCCAAATAACATGTAAGTTGATTCTGAAAAGTGCTGCTCGCTACTGGAGGAATTAAAGACAGCAATTCAAGAAAAAACACACAAAAATGGCGCACGGGTAAGATGTCCTTTTCCATCAAGGTAATGAAAAGGGAGAATACAAGGGCTGTCGGGGGAAAAGGATGGGAGTCACGGAGATAAGAGATAGTAATTGACGTTACATTTAAACTCTTGGAGATTGTAGCTATCAGGGAAGCAAGCATACGTAAGTGAGTTTCACAGGTGGGAGGGCGGAAAAAGAAGCTGTAGAGTAGAAGTTTCAGTTACTTTTGATTATTTTCACTGTAAAAGGGTGAGACCTAGTTTCCAATTTAGTAGCTCGAGTAAATTCGCACAGAGGAGGCACCAGGGAGATAAGCTCGTCGGAGCAGAAGCCGTGAAATTATTTGTAGAAAAGACAAAGGGAAGCCACATCACGTCTTAGAGAAAGTGACTAGATTCGAGCTGCCAGGTCAGGATCGCTTTCATTGCAGATTCTTCTTTGGATTTTGTCGAGAACCCCGAGATGAATAGCAGAGCGATTGACCAAAGGTGACAGCAGTATTTAGTGCGCGGGCGGATGGTAGATTTAGAAATATGTGCAAGATGGATTAAGACGAGAAAAACTTCCTGAATCGACACAGGGACCCGACCTTCCTAGCAGTAGATTTAGCTATTGATTCAATGCAGTCGTTCCACTTGAGGTTGGCTGAGAGAGTTGGGCCTAAGAGGTGCAGTGTATTGCTTTCAGGGAGACTAGCGTGGTCCCTGCTGATGAGATTGTTTTTCTGCTGTAGGCTGGTTGCCAACCAAGGCTACAGAACCTAATCTGTCCTGCTATTTAACCAATACCTGGAGTGAGAAGAGACGGAATAATAACTTTCCGAAGAGTATTTGCGCGTAAGTGAATGCAACGAATTTAACAGGAATTTAAACTCGGTTCTCTGATTTCTATAGAATAGCAACTTCCTTTTGTAAGCATTCAATTTTACAAGTCATTTCTTATTCTAGTCCACCACATATTGGAGGTGATTTTCAAGATCAGCAAGGAGGTTAGCTTTATCAGCCTCGGCAGATTTCATATCGATACGAGAGTAAATTGTGGTGTCGTCAGCAAAGATGCCTACTTGGGATCTGATTATATCCGGGAGATCGTTGATGATGACCGGAAAAAGCGTAAGGCCTAGAATAGAGCCTTAACGAACACCCGTATTAGTATGATAGGATCTGAAAGCATGTCCATTCAATACGACCCACATTACGCGATTTGATAGGAACGATAAGATTAAATCAAACCATATCTGCTCTGGTCGCAGGTTCGAATCCTGCCGAATGACACACATTTTCGTAATAACAATTTATCGTAAATAATCAGGCCGGTAGGTAGAAATATATAATACTGTTTAATTAAAAAACAGAATATCTATTTAAATACGAGTATCGATAAAAATAATGTTCAAACAATTCATTTCATATATATATATATATATACAAGAGAGAGAGAGAGAGAGAGAGAGAGAGAGAGAGAGAGGCAACAAGCCGAAAAGTTTACTTTAAATCGGAACCAGTCCCTCCAATTTCAAAGGAAAAAATAAATAAAGTCAGCCATTGCCGTCAGAACAACTACAAACTAGCTAACTAAATCTTAGCAGCCACAAGTATATTTAAAATTTATGTAACGCTTTATGCAAGAAAAAATAATTTATTCCTAATAAATTGCGGCCCTGCAATATAACATCATTATGCGGCGAAATATGTATTACCCATTGGAACTGCAATAAATCAGAAATCTTTTGTAAATTATATTACTGTTAACCCTCTAGGGCCATTCGTATCATATTTGATACAGTATTTCTCTATAAGGAAACATTTGGTATTTCCCTATAAGGAAACATTTGGTATTCATTGACTGAGCAGTCAGTACTGCTTTCATTTGAAATTTATAAAATATTTCTCTTAAAAAAATTTTCAGGAAAATATTTCTTTCAAGGCTTGTTTTCATACTGTATCAAATATGATACGAATGGCCCTAGAGGGTTAAATTAAATAAATGAATTTAAGATTAAGTTCTTTTGAGTTCGTCTCTATCGGAATTTACCTGGATAGTATACCAAGTGTGCTACGTTATTTATATATATATATATATATATATATATATATATATATATATAAGTGGTTTAAACTAATGGATATATATTCTACAGCTTAATATTTACTTTTTATAAAATGTGCTCAATACATAAGTAGAGTATTTTTAGAGGATATTCAGAAAATCCAAATATTATCAAACATTATATTAGGAGTAATAAACACTTTTAAGGCGCGTTTTTATTAGCATAAACTATAATTTAATAAAAAAATCTATAGTAACTTAATTTCACTTTCAAAATATTATTGGCAATTGAAAGATGCAAATAAAATTCCTACAGTAAAATGGAAGGTATTAACAAAAGCTAGAATATGTAAATCGTTACATGAGAAATGTTTTCTCTACTTGCAAAAAAAAAAAAAAAATCCCTATAATTAAATTCTCAAAAACTAACTTATTAAACCAACGTAATGAAAATACTACTTACTGCCACCATAAGATAATTCGTAAGATAATTTAAATATAAATATATCTAAAATTATCTCAAACTGTTTACTGCTTGCTAGAACCTATAACTTTTTCATTATTCTAATTTTAGTTTCATCGCATCCCGATTAATATATTGGCTACATTTTTGTTCCATACTTATTTATGAGGAGCTGTGTTAATTAGAAATAGACTGTTTTTTTTCCTATCTATATTTCAATTGAAATATTTCTGTGTCTCTTCTACAAATACTTTCACGGCTTCTGCTCCGATGAACTTAGATCACTGGTGCCCCCTAGGTTCGAATTTGCACGAGATACTAGATTAGCAACTCGATTCCACCCTTTTACAGTGAAACCGATAAAATGCAACCGCAACTTCTACTCCAACAGTTTCTTTACTCGTACTTCCCGACTGTGGAATTCCCTTCCACAAGACTGCTTCCCCGACGGCTACAATCTCCAGGAGTTTAAATGTAAGGTCAATAGACACCTCCTAACAAACTAATTCGCTTCCATTCTTTCAAACACTCTTCCCACCCACCCAACTATCTATAACCCCCCCTTCTGACATTTCCTATATCTAACCACTCTTTTTATTTACCTTCCCCCATGTAGCCCCAAGCGCAATAGTGGCAGTGGAATGCCTTGCTTGGGGTGAAATGATTAAAAAAAATATATCTAATTACGCTGATGTTGTTAATTTCAGAATCAGTCAGTTAAGTGCATTATCTCGAAAGAGACATAACATGACTGGGTAGAATACTTTTCTGCAGTAGGTTGCCATTACTTTCTGCTGTAGGCTGGTTGCCAACCAAGGCTACAGAACCTAATCTGTCCTGCTATTTAACCAATACCTGAAGTGAGAAGAGACGGAATAATAAGTATTTGCGCGTAAGTGAATGCAACGAATTTAACAGGAATTTAAATTCGGTTCTCTGATTTCTAGTTAAATTAAGGTAAGAGAAAAGCAACCTAAATAAAGTGTCTGTCTGTCTGTCTGTCTCATCATTTCTAAAGACCTAACGTTTAATTTAATTTTAGAATATTATTTCCAAAGACTTTGTTTTAGATTTAAACTATTATGTAAATAATTTAATGGATATTCTTTAAATTGTTATATTAAAATTTATAATGAATTATTTCTGAAATTACAAATGCAATCGCAATGATACACAAAGCAGGTAATATGTCAAATGATCTGAAATACAGGTGAGGGCGCTGTTACCTACCTTTGCAGCCCCTTGTATATAATTAACCGTCATAATTCATTTCAAATTATTTTTAAAGAAGTATGCTACATTTCTAATTAAAATGCAACATGAATAAATTTCAATTATTTTCACATATAAAGGGTTTAGAATGATACACCTTGAATCTCGTATGAATTTCTATTGTCATTTCAATGCTTTCATTTTCCAACAAAATTTGTTTTTTCTGTCGTAAACATCATTTTATTCATTGCAAATGTCATGAATTCTATGTATCGAGTCAATGTAAACATAAACTTTCGCGTACAACCAACCTACTACTGTACATTTCATCTATCACATATAGTAAACCTATTGTCCCAAACTTTATGACACACGGCCAACCTATGGTTAACTTCCCTTACATTCACTAACACACTAATCTCCTTGGAAAAGGTATTAATCCATCTCTTCTCCCTCCAGCTATGGGTTGAATAGGAGACAGATTAGGTTTTATAGCCTTGATTAGCAACCAGTCCAATCAGCAATCCGTACCACAATGAAATGGCAACCTACTGCGAAAAAATCTGCCTGGTCTGCCATGGATCAAAAGAGACATTTTCACCCAAGCATATATCTTCTTCTTCTTCTATGTGCCCTGTCCCTTCAGGACGTAGGCGATCATGGCTCTCCACGTCTCCCTATCCCTTGTGGCTCTTAGTATGTTTGCTCCTGTTGCTCCTGGCAACCCCTGTTCCGTCATCCACTTGATCAGTCCATGCAAATATGTTATGTAAGAACACTAGCAATCATGGCTCTCCACAATTTCCAGTATTTTGTTCCTCTTAATAACTTTTCTCATTTTGACATCTCTGCCAGCCCCTATTCTGCCATTCTTCTCTCAAGCTAGCCAAGTAGATCATGCGTTACCTTGCTCTCTCTGTCGTTATCTTTCTCTGTCTTCCTCTCTTGCCCTCGGTCCTGTTAGTATCAGATTTTCGAAACTCTCTTTCTTCATGATTTACTTTCAAAATTTAAAACTGTTTCCTCCATGATGTTAAGTGTGAGTGTCTTTTTGTCGAGAAAAGGTTGGACAAACAATTAGAAAGTGCATTGACAAAAATAAACTAACCAATGTAAGAATGTAAACCATGCAAAATAACCGATTGACAGAGGCTGAAATAAAAGAACTGCAACCTGAATAGACGACTCAAAAGAACATGAAAGGAAACCGGAATCAGAAATAAAAAGGGTAAATTTTCGTTTTAGGTCCCGAAGGCTTTTATCCCTTACAAGTTTTTCCAAAATAGCCTTAATTCCGTATATGCTGAACTCAAATTCACTATCAGTTATTGAAGAAACTTACCTTTATAGATGTTAAAGACCAGAAAAAAAATCGAACTTCTTCTCGATCGTTTTGTCCCCATTACAGGCTTACATTCACTGCTGAATAACTTTCGGCGTAGGAAACAAATTTCGGCCTACTTACTTCCTTTACTGAATTTCGCGATTTATCTTTTTATCGGAACTCAATTTCAGCAGAAAAGTTGCTTGTTTTTGCGTGTTTTTTTCCCATTTTCTTTTTTTGATACCTTTTTTTATAATTTTCAAAAATATGAAAATAAGTGATAATTGTAGTCTTACTTAATTTTTTCCGAAGAAAGTTAACTTTCAAATATATGAAAATATAGAATTTTAAGAAAGTTAACTTTCAAATATATGGAAATATGTGATAAATGTAGTTTAATTAACCTTCAAATATATTAAGTACCCCCACAAAAAAAAAAAAATAAATAAAAATAAAAAAAATAAAAAAAACGCAAATACACGCAACTTTCTGAAAACTATTGCATTTTTTAACTTTTAACTTCCTTTCCAATTGGTGTAATTGTTGTTTTATTTTCAATGTTAAGTACAAAAAATGCTTTACTGTACTACTTTGTTCTTTTTGTTATTTATAATTTATAAGCATTTTCATATATGTGAAGGTTAAGTAAAACTACACTTATCACTTATTTTCATATATTTAAAAGTTAATTTTCTTCTGAAATTAAGTACCAAAAAAGGGGGGGGGTAAACACGCAATATATTTGGATGTTAATTAAATTACATTTATCACTTATTTTCATGTATTTGAAAGTTAACTTTCTTAAAAAAATTCGATTTTTCATTTTAAAATTAACTTTCGCCGGAAAAAATTAAGTGAAACTACATTTATCACTTATTTTTATATTTGAAACTTTCTTCTGAAATTAAGTACCAAAAAAAAAAAAAAAAATCTATACTTTCATATATTTGAAAGTTAAATTTCTTCGGAAAAAATTAAGTAAAAAACAAAAAAAAAAAAACACGCAAAAACAGGCAACTTTTTGCTGAAATTGAGTACCGAAAGAAATTGCGTATTAATTTTAGTACAGGAAGTAAATAGGCCGAAATTTGTTTTCTACACCGAAAATCATTCAGCAGTTAATAACTTGTCTGTGTGACAGTAGTGAGTGAAAAAAGAGCGAGATGAAGTTCAATTTTTTCTGGTCATTAACATCAGTAAAGGTAGGTTTCTTCAATAAATAATTATTGATTTGAGTTCAGTATATACAGATCAGATTAATTTAACGTCAAATTGGCTAATTTTATAAAAATAATATGTCACATATTTATATTTTATTTTTGCGAGATTTTTAAAATCGAGAATTAAAATTCGTTTACAAGTGCGTCGATCGCTCAAAAATGTCCTAAAAATTAAAAACCGAATCTCAATACTTTAGATTCGAATCAATATAATTTGTGTTTGAAATACACCAGAGTATTTTGCTTACTGAAAATAGTAAATTTAATCATTTAGCTTTCAGTTAAAACTAAATTTTTTTTTTAATTCAATTTAAGTTATTTATCAAAAGTGAATAGAGACACCTATTTACGCCCTCACACCCTAATTGAGCACTCTGGAAGAATGGTAGACTTTGAAAAAACAGTTGTTACTCTAGCACTTACGCATCACTCATTCAGTAATGAATTAGAGCAGTCTGACTACTGGTGTATGATACATTATACGCTAAAAGTTTGCCTCCTTCTACCGAGCGCCCATAGCTCAGAGGTAGATTCACCGAGTAACGCCAACTCGGTCGGGTTTCAATTCTAGATAAAACCGTACTGATGAGCTGTGTGATACAGCGAAACAGATCTGTCTGCGGATGACTATATATATATATATATACATATATATATATATATAAAATAAAATAAATTTCGATGTTCAAAACTGTTAAATGATCATTTCAACATAAAATCCCTAAGAGAGATTTCACATTTCATCGGCAACTACCACATTTTCAAATTGAAATAAAAAAGAAATAAAAAAAATTGAAGTTTAAGAATTTACCGGCGGAAGTAAAAAAAATACGTCACAAAAAAATCGGTTAGCAATCAATGTCTATTTTTAGATTTTGGACAATTTTACTTTTAGATTGAGTTGTAAGTGAAAGAATTTGAAAATTTGGCTTTGTCTCGCTTTACAAAGGGAAAGGGGGTTAACGGATGGAATAGGAAGTGGTGTTTGATTAAGACGTGGGTTAAACAAAGAGAGAGAGGGAAGGGGTAGGAAGGATAAGGAAAAAGAAAAGAAAAAGAAAAGTTTCCATATTTTAGACGCTCGATACGTGTCAAACAAAACTAGCGTTTATAAATGGGTTCAAGTATTAGAAAAAAGATTTTTAGAAAAAACGTATTTAGGAGAAAAAGCTGATATATGAATTAATTAAATTTAATTATGTTCATCTAATTAATGATAAATCTAGATTTAAATAAAATAAATATAAAAATAAAATTAAAATTAAAAATAAAATTAATAATAAAATAAAATTTAATTTAATTTTAATTTTAATTTTTAAATCTTTTAAAAATTATTTTTAAAATCTTTATAGAAATTTATAAAACATTAACGTGGTAAAAAGATATATACTTGCAGAAGAAATCGGGGGTTTAAATTAGTATAAGTATCCTTATTTTATAAGGGTAGATATTCAAAGGAGACGGGAAGAGGAAGGTAGAGGGGTTAAAATTACTATTTAAAAATTTAATTAATTTATCAAAAACAATTTAATTTATATTCACTCTCCTAAAAACTAAAATTAGAATTTAAAATTTAAATGTTCACAAATTTCTCTCTATGGCAGCACTTACTAATGAATTCCTTTTTAAAATTCAGGAGTAGGTGCTAACATAACACTTAATTAACTTCTATGTTCCGTTTCCCTTCAGGACGTCGGCGACCATGGCCTTCCACATCTTCCTATCCATTGTAGCTCTTAACACCTCTTCTCGTGTTATCTCTCCCATCAATTTATCTGCTCAAGTCCATCAAGTATGTCACACGTTGCGTTCCCCTGTCTCTCTTTCCCTCTATCCGTCCCGTGAGTATCAGATTCGCCAAACCCTCTTTCCTCATTACATTTCTCAAAAACGTCAGCTGTCCTTTCTTGATATTTAAAATCAGTTTCGTTTTCGTTTCCAGGTGTCAGCACTGTATTATCTGCACATATTATATTGTTCAAATTGCGGCTGCCAGTGACGAATCCTGGCAGAACTTCTAGAACTATCAGAATTGTCTCGCTGTATAGGTTCAATAGATCTGGTGAGACGACACATCTTTGTCTTACACCTCTTTTTCATCATTGTGTATCTGCTGAACTCGTTGCTAGTCCGTATGCAAGGAGTTTGCTGCCAGTAGATGTTCTTGGTTACTCTAATGTCTTTCACGAATATATCTAGTTTGCCGAGCATTTCTATCAAATATTTGTGATATACTTTGTCGAATGCCTTTGCGTAGTCTATGAAACACAGGTACACGTCCTTATGCGTTTGTATTACACTTTTTGAGAATATTCTAAGCATAAATATCGCGTTCCTTTTTCCAGTGTCCTTGAAGTGTTGTGGAGTAGTTTTCGCACTGAAGATTATAATCGTGCTATGTCGGTTGCTAATCGACTTAACGCACCCCAAATGTTAGGAACTTGGTAATCTTCCACTGAAAGCTAACTCCTTAGTATTCGGTTAACTGCCGACTAATATCGACAGCCTAGTAGTTCTCCTGAACTTCAATAAAACTTTAAAGAACTCATATGAACTTCCCAAGAACTTCTAAGAATTTCTGTTAACTTCCTGTTAACTCTTATTAATATAGGAGGGAGAGTCCATTATCCGAGGAATAGGTGTGTTTCCCCATAACATGAAGAAACCGCACTGTTCTTTTTCTATATCGGACCTGATACTGCTGCGCGTTCTCTTCATTAGAATTCGGATGATAGTCGGATGACGAACGGTATCTCAAGTGAGGAAAACGTAAGTCGGGGTTAATGCGGATCGGCAAGCCGGGATTATCTTCGAGAGGACCTCAGTTTCTCTGTAGTTTTTTCTCTATGCGCATCCCTGCTCCAATTCGCTGTGACGACGGGACTGTGGGGAATCCCGAGAGTATCCCCCCCCCCCAGGTATGCATAAAGGCGTGTTGGAAAAGGAAAGAAAAGTCTGTTAGTCTCGAGGTGGCTAAAACACTTGATAATTTCGAAGGAGAAAAACTTGTAGTCTGTAATTTGGATTTGGCATCATTTTTGCGACTTCAGTCTTGTTATTTTTCTGACGCACTTCCTATATATCAGTCAGTTAAGTACCACACGCCGAACACGCCTTAGCGATCATGTCTGGAAAGAGACATGACTGACTTGACAGAAGATTATCCCGCAGTAGTTTGCCATTACTTTCTGCAATAGACTGATTGCCAGCCAAGACTATAGAACCCAATCTGTCCTGTTATTTAGCCCATAACTGGAGGGAAGAGACAAATTAATATATCATATATACATATTATTTTTTATCGATACTCGTATTTAAGTAGATATTCTGTTTTTAATGAAACAGTATTATATATTTGTAAATAATCAGGCCGGTAGATACAAATATATAATACATATTTTTATTATCATTATAGATTAATAATAGACAGATTAATATTATCATATATATGATATATATACATATTATTATTATTATAGATCATATATATACATGTAATGCATTTACATGTTCTTTGAAGAACTATGTTCCTGATTAATCCGAATTCGTAAATAATTATATTGAATATAGAACTACATGTTTAACAAGAAGATTCACGTTACTCTCTCAGACCAGAGCTCAATTATACATATCATAGCACTATTCTAGCAGTAATGCTTGCATTCATTCCTGACCACTGACAATACTTTTTCTTACTCATTTGCAAAGTATTTCTATAGTATAATCATTAGCAATGCATTTCCATTATACATATAATAGCCCTATTCAATCAGTAAAGATTGCATTAATTCCTGACCACTGACAATCTCTTTTTCCTCATTTGCAATACATTCGTATCGTAAAATTATTAACAACGCATTTACATTATACATATAAAAGCTGTCTCCTATTAGTAATGCTTGCATTCATTCCTGACCACTGACAATTCTTTTTTTCTTTTGCCTCATTTGCAATGCATTTCTACAGTATAAATCATTAGCAGGGCATTTACATTATACATATAAGAATACTATTTTGTCAGTAATTCATTCTTTCCTGACAATTTACAAAGCCTCTTCATATCTATCTATCTATCTATCTATCTATCTATCTATCTATCTATCTATCTATCTATCTTAGTCTATTTATTATCTACGTATTAAAATTTTACATCTCACTTTTCCATATCTATCTATCTATCTATCTATCTATCTATCTATCTATCTATCTATCTATCTATCTATCTATCTAATTATGTTCCCTATCTATCTATCTATCTATCTATCTATCTATCTATCTATCTATCTATCTATCTATTCTATCTAATATGTCTATCTATCTATCTATCTATCTATCTATCTATCTATCTATCATAATCATTTCATCCTAAGCAAAGCAAGACTACCACCCGTGTGCAAGGGGTTACAGTAAGGAAAAGAAAAAAACGAGATACAGGGGATGTTGAAGAAAGGATGGATGTGATTCAAGTAGGTTGAAGATGTCAATTGACATTGCATTTAAACTTTAGGAGATTGTAGCTGTCAGAGAAGCAAGCAAGGGAGACCCACAAACGGGAAGTGCAAATAAATTACAGTAAAAGAGGTGGTTACATTTAATTATTTTGACGGTAAAAGGGTGGAACCTAGATGTCAATATTGTCAGTCAGTTAAGTGCGATACGTGATACACGCTTGCGCGATCATGTCTCGAAAGGGACATGATTGACTGAACAGAAGATTATCCCGCAGGAGATTGCCATTATGTTCTGCGGTTGACTGGTTGCCGATCAAGGCTATAGAACTCAATCTCTCCTGTTATTTAACCCATAACTGGAAGAAAGAGACGGATTAATACCTTTCCCAATATTGTAGTGTACGTAAATATATGTGATTGGGGCATCAGGAAAAAAGTTCATCAGAGAAGTTGCCATGAAAATACTTGTTGAAAAGACAGAGGGAAGTCACATTATATTGCTGAAAAAGTGACTGAAGTCAGGCTGCTAAGTCTTGATCGATTATATTGCAGATCTTCGTTTGGAATTTGTCGAAAACCTGAAGATGAATAACAGGAGCACTCGACTTGATATTGCAACAGAAATCAATGCACGGACGAATGGTAGATTTATAAATTTGCACAATAGATTCTGACGAGAAAAAAATTCCTGTGACCTAACATTCCTAGCAGTAGATGCAGCTATGGATTCGATGTTGCCATTCCATTTGAGGTCATTTCAGAGAGTGATGGTGTGGAGGCGCAGTGTGTAGTTCTCTAGGTGACTAACGTCATCCAATCTATCTATCTATCTATCTATCTATCTATCTATCTATCTATCTATCTATCTATGTTTTTTTCATTTCTGTCTCAGTCTTTATTTTTGGTTAGTTTAGTTGAATTTACATCATCATTTCCTGGAACATTTAATGTTGAATTTTATTATGTACCACCAAATGAGGACCGAATATAATTGTAATGGTCACTCATTCTAGAGCCGTTAGACATTACCTCTACACCGAGAAGATTGAAATATATAAAGAGACAAGCATATTAACACACACACACACACACACACACAGAAAGAGAGAGAGAGAGAGAGAGAGAGAGAGAGAGAGAGAGAGAGAGAGAGATGTATAATTTATCTATCATGGCGGGAGATACATAGGGGGATTAAAATATATACAGTGATAAGTATATTAACAAAGAGATAGATAGACAGATAGATAGATAGATAGATAGAGAGAGAGAGAGAGAGAAGGAGAGATAGAGAGAATGGTCATTTTCTAAACGCCGCTTAGATGTGGCACAAAGCCTAAAGTATGGGGTACCCAGTGAGGATCAAACTAACTACTCAGTTGAAGTTCGAGAGAGACAAACTTGCTAACCATTACACCACGTCGACTTCGCCATCTCATCAAAGGAAAGGTGTTTAAAAAAAGGTGAAAGGACTTCTCATCTTCTAGTCATTCACCAACTGGTTGGATGACTCGTTGGCACTTCGGAGTGCTTTTTCCTTCTTTTCTTTATTTTCATAGCGTTTTTTTCATCAGATTATTAATGATTATTCTTTAATATATATATATATATATATATATATGTGTGTGTGTGTGTGTGTGTGTGTGTATGTGTGTGCGTGTAACAAGATTGTTTAAGAAAAAGCAGAGGAAAAATGTTGACCAGTATATTTTTTAAAAATGCCAAAGGATTTAGTTTTAAATAATGTAAAGAACGTCTGTATCTATTTGCAGTTCACTTCCGGCCAAAGTTTGAAATTTCTATTTCTTTGCCACTTCTGTAGTCTCCCCAACCCGCCACTTTCTTCTCTCTGTGCATTTTCTCATTTGTTTCTCTTCGTTAATCCCAGACCTCGCGTGACTGGTATCTGTATCTGTCTATAATTTACTTCCTGCTTAAATTTAAAATTTCTCTCTCTTAGCCGTTTCCATTGGCTCTTTCCTCTTCTTTGCAGTTCTCAAATTAGGTACAACATGTTTCTTCAATATCTCTTTGTATACAGTTGCGTTAATTTTACCGTGTAGCCTAACAAGAGGTTCCGTACTGTAAAACAAACAAAAAGAAAAAAAAAGAACAAAAAAGAAATCACTAATAATAATCTAACGAAAGCATTAGTGATTCAAAGAAATGAATTCGACCACAATTTCGATTTTAAAAAAAAGCAATTTGTTCAGAAGGAAAGTTCTAGGGAGCGCCGCCGTCCAGTGCTACCAGGGTGTCGGTTTGCGCCCCGTTTTTTCTTAATCTCATCTTTGCTTATGGAAATGATACTAAAACAGACTAACATATATAATAAAAAGTTCAAGGAAAAAACGGTTGAATTCTCTTCATTTTAATATCTCATGACATTGCACTACACATGAAGGAATTCTAAAACTAAAATATTCTGTTAATCTTTTTGAATGATTTGTGAGCGTTTTTATAGTTGCCAACACTGTTTGTTTATAGATACGTAATTTGGAATAAAGCTCATTTCGTCTTTTTGCCTTGATAAAGTCCATCACAAAACCAAACGCGGAGGTGAGTTTAATAGTTTATTTTTCTTTTTATCCTCTCCCGACCCAGACAATGAATTTCAATTTTGATGGATCTGTTGACGCTGTTAAGACAGGCAAACAGTTGTGTAGTTTTCTTGTGTTGATAGAGATTACATTTAAAATGGGAATGGGACGTTTTCGTTTTGCTTTTTTTTTTTTCGTTTTTGTTTGTTCACAGCCAAGTACTGTTAGACAAATTCGTTTTTATATGTATATTTCCATGTCACTAATAAGGTGTTATCATTGCATCACCTGGTTTTTCTTCTTTTTTTTTTTTTACAGTATAGTTTAACCTGTACAAGACCCGAGGGCTACTCAAGGTAGAGGGCCATGTTAAGGGATAGCTTATATGGATAAGACAACGATTGGCTCTAAACTTGAACAGGTCAAGATTGTAGTGATCGGGAGAACATCCTCTTGAGAGTCTGTTCCACAAATTAGTGGTTCGTGGAAAGAAGAGGAATACAGTGCAAGAGGCACATTTTATGCGGATATAGCAATTTTCTAAGCGTAACTTAGATGTAGCACAAGGCCGAAAGTAAAGGAAACCCAGTGAGGATCGAACTCAGTTGTAATGATTCCATCGAGACAAGCTTGCTAACCATTACACCATCTCGAGGCGCCCAAATTTATGCGAATATGTTAAGAACATAAAGTTTAACCCTAGACTTTAACACTTGAGACTCTTGTGATCGGGATAACATCCTGTTGGGAGTCGGTCCCGCAGAGTAGTGGTTCGCGGGAAGAGGTTGTTTGAGTAGAGCTTCTCGCTAGTGGAATACGGCAGGAATGTGGGTGTTTTGCTGCCATGTAAGTAGCATTGGTGGGTTCTAGCCGTGAAGGTCAGATCTGGTGGAACCAGGTTATGCAGTTCGTACGAGAACTTTCAGTGATGGTGACGATAGAGCCGTAGATACATCCCGCATGTGAAAAGAGAGGTTGAAATGTGAAAGAATAACTCTTCCTCAACAAGGACTCGAACACGCTTTTGAATCTCACTTTCTAGTTTTGATAAAAATTTGAAAGTGAGGTCTGAGCGGCTCCTGCTCAAATATGGCAACAGTAATCCATTTGTAGCCTGATTTGGCTCTTATAAAATTAGAGGAAAGGATGAGAAGTCAGGTACTTGCTGGACCGATAGAGGGAGCCGATCAGTTTACATGCATCTTTAACGATGGATCGTATATAAAAATTCTACTTAAGGTCGGGTGTGAGACCCAATAACCTCTCAAGGCACAAGGACTCTTCGGTGGTGAGGTCATCCGTACATCGTGACTAATGGTAATTCAGGGTTCGATCGGCAGTGATGGAATGTAACCAGTTTGGTTTTTGAATGTAAGCAGCCAGTTTTTTCCGCATTGGAAAGTAAGTGTTAGATCGGTTCAGAAGTCAACTACTATTCTTTGATAGTCAGGACTTTGGGAAGTGCGCCTGTATATCGTCGTACCATCGATATAAATGTTTACAATGATTGGAGTTTATTCTTAGGGAGATGATTTAGGTATTATTTGGTAGATAATAGCGATGGATCGTATATAGAAGTTCTACTTGGGGTCGAATTTGAGTTTCAGGCCTAATATCGTATCAAGACATGGGACAGTGGACATCTGTTTATCGTAACTGGTGATAGGTTAGGGTTTGATTGGTGATGATGAAATGTAACCAGTTTGGTTTTTGAGGCATTGAATGTAAGCAGCCAGTTTTCCCCGCACTGGGAAGTTAGTGTTAGATCGGAAGAGACGTCAGCTGCCAATCTCTGATCATCGAAACTTTTTGAGGTGCGCCCTTATATCGCCGGTATATACACTATCGGCCATAATTATTAGGCCACCACAGTGTTTTAAAAAATGATGTATTTCATACTATTTTTTAGTATTTATTGCTAAGTGAATAATTGTAAGTGAAAATAGAATGGTTCTTTTGTTAATATTGCACAATAACATCTGCATCAAATGAATTTATAAATATTTAATAATTACCTATATTGCAGTTTCATCAATGAAAGAATGAAAAAATTTAGGATGATTCGGACGAGTTCATCTTTACTTCTTTGCCTTGTAAAATTTTGCAAAGTAATAATAACAAAAAAAAGCATTCTATTTTGATTTGGCAATAAATACTAAAAATAGTATGAAGTACATCATTTCTTAAAAAAATAACCTGGAGTGGCCTAATAATTATGGCCGGTAGTATATATATATATATATATATATATATATGGTGTCCCAGAAGTCGTGCACCATCCATATTTTTATAAAAAATACACATGAATATCAATTTTATTGATCAAGATGCACTTTGTACGGATGAAGTTTCTATATTTTATGAATACGATGTATTGATGATTTGCTAATCGTTAGCTCTTGGCTTATTTTCCTTACTGATTTCACAGGGCTTCTAGCAACATTAGCCAGAACCATAGTGGATGTTTCTTCATCAGTTGTACTCTTTCGTCGATTAAATCTCTCACGGTCAGATATGATCGACATCAAAGGCAGAGAACACAGGCAATGGCCGACAAAAGATATACACGATATCAAAGGCAGAAAACACAAGGCGACAGCAAAAGCGACATGTTTGATTGAATAATATAGACATATTGTGTTTATTTATTTCTATATTGATCATTTCTAATTCTCTAATCATTTTCTTGATGTTTAAATGAAATTCATTAAGGGACGCGCGGTACTTTTTTTAAACCAAGTACTTTGGAGCTTTTCATCTTTAGGGGTAAATTACAATAACAAACTTATTACAATTGTGATCAAATTTGCATTTTCTTGCGATAATGATAAAACAAACATGCTCGAACGCGCTTTGTTACATTTATTTAAAAATTTTAAATTCTAGGTTGTAATTATGGATCTTTTTTTTGCAAAACAAGCGTTTTAATATAAGGGAGCAAACCGGAAATTGGTAGCCATGTTCTATGTTTTTCAATACGTTACTACTACATTCGTAATAAATTTTGTTGAATGTTGGTTAATTTAGATTATATAAAACATGTCCAGATTTTTCAGGGGGCTTTCGGCTATACTTTTAGCCATTATCGAGAATGAAGTTTATTTTACATGTGATAGAATATGTGTAGTGTTTTTGCATGTGTGTAGAGCCATGAGTGTGTATTATATTCCGAATTTAGTAAGCACATTGTGGCCGTGTTCGTAGCTGATATTTTTAAGTAATAGATTTTTCCTTTTTTATTAATAACACATGGCGTTCTGGTGCTAATAAAATGGTACTCGGTGTATAATAACAAAGCTATAATTTATATTAATTATCAATATACATTTTTCCCTTACAGGTAGCACAACTCTGAGTTTCATGCATAACACAAGTGTCAGGGGCTGATGGAAAACTCTTTTCACCTGATGGTCGCATTGTGCATGAAATTCAGTCAGTCAGTTAAGTGCCATACGTGATACACGCTTTGTGCAATCATGTTTCGAAAGAGAAAGACTGACTGGGCAGAAGATTATTCCGCAGTAGGTTGCCATTGATTTCTGTGGTAGACTGGTTACCAGCCAAGGCTATAGAACTCAGTCTGTCCTATTTTTTAACCCATAACTGGAGGGGAGAGACGGATTAATACCATTCCCAAGGGTATTTGTGCGTAAGTGAATGCAAGGAATTCAACTGAAATTCGAACTCAGCTCCCCAATTTGTCGTTCCGAGTCAATGTTCATTGCACCACAACGCGAATGAAACGCAGAGTTGTGAAAAATGTATATTTATTAAACGTTATTTGAAAGGAGGGAGTTGCTTGATTCGATACCCTGTACTTAAAAAAAACAAAAAAAAACAGTATGAATTACGTCTACCGGTCTACCCATTCTTTAATAGCTTTTCTCGGTGTTTCTGTAGTTGATGGTTGTTTTTCTGCAACTTTGTTTTTGAAAACTTCACATAGATTTTCAACTGGGTTTAGATCTTGTCTGTTCTCCAGCCAGTCTAATGCTGTGTCATATTGATCCTATTCAAAATATTTTGAACGACCCTTGACCGGTGCCATGAAGCAGCTTCTTTTATGTGGCGTGTCTCTTCAGGACATAGGTGATCATGGCCCTCCACATCTTCCTGGCCTTTGTAGTTTTTAATATATTTTCTGTTGTTTTTTTCTCCTAAACATAGCTTTGCCACCAATTTGCTTAAGCCCATCAATTATGCGCTGTTTTCCTCTGTCTCTTTTCCCCTCTGTCTCTTTTCCCCTCTATTCGCCCCATGAGTATCAGATTCTCCAAGCCCTCCTTCCTCATTACGTGTCGTGGACCCGGTTAAGAAGTCCAGCAAGAAATAATATAACAACAACCAAAATAGGAAATAAGAATATATATATTAACACAGCAAAATACAAATACTTGGAACTCTGTTAGTAGAACGAATAAATACGGGTTAGGAAGTAATACAACAATTGGGACTCGCAATAGTCATACGGTAGCAGTCTTGGCTATCTCTGCCTATCGTTCTTCTGCTTATCTGCTTATGCTGATCTCCTGCGGATCTCTCACTCTCACTCTCAGCTCTTGATCTCTCTCTTTTTGTGAAGGAAAGTATATGTAGTTGTAGGAAGAGTTCAATCCGTTGTAATAGGTGATGCCACTATGACATTACGTGTTCCGGAAACTTCAACTGTTTTCATTCTCTACAAAACCCCGCCGTTGCTCACACGTTCGGTCCATAATGTTCTATGCAGTTTCAATTTCTTCTTCAGTTTTTACTCATACAGTGCACCATTCATCATTGTTTCTGAGGTGGGGGTAAGAAATAGAGTCAAGATGTTTAAAATTTGGACGTGACACCCTTAAATCATCTGATTTGGTGTCTGTTTTCTATACATTTTTCTTATCAGAAAATCTTAAGGCCAGAGCGTTCAACGTCGTATAAATAGCAACAAAGATGAAGACAATAGTCCGAATAAAATACTGTAAATTTTGTTCCAGTCTTCAGTTGTCCAGGTTACATGTTGCCAGACGTTTGGCTTCCGTAGCTGCAGTCAGACATGGTTTACGAGCCAGTTTCAATAATTTCAGACCAAATTAAATCTCAGACAATTTGTACCATTTTGAAGCAGGCATGTTGGAAGCTGGGTAAAAATGCGCTACATCAAATAGCAATCTCTAACACTGTTTTTTTCCTGGACGTCCACTTATATCCCTATTATTAAATACCTTGTCCCGGGTATGACGATAAATTGCATCTGGCAGTAAATCCTCTGATCAGGAGATTGGAGGTTTTGAGGAGCGTAGAACCACCTCTTAACTTCTGTTGATCCCAGGTCTATCCTGACCCGGGGTGGTAGCATATGCTAGGGCTCCATCTATGGGTAAATAATTATCACCAAACAAAAATCAACACAACACTTTTATAATAAAATGACCAACAATACACTTTTATAATAAAATGACAATCAGTACAGCACTAAAAAATATAAAAATACATTTATATAGTAAAATTATGAACAATACATTTTACGATCTACAAACTATATATCTAAAAACAGGCTTTTACCCTGAAAGTATAAAATTATGTACAAAATATTTAGATTTCATTATTAAATAACCCATAGAGATGTTGATATGCCAATAAAAAAACCATGAATACATATCTAACGAAAATGACCAACAATACAATTTATCTGTAGTTGCAACCATAAAATTGTTTTCAAAATCTTTAGATTCCAGCATTAAATAACCCACACAGATGTTGATATGCGTTTCAATACGTTGCTGCTACAATCGTAATAAATTTTGTTGAATGTTGGTTAATTTAGATATAGAGGGCTTCGAGAATTTAAAGTTTTTGTCTATTATTTTCGTGGTGTAGTATACTGTGTTGTTAAAAATTATTTTCCTGTATTGTGAAAGTGGGCAGGAATGTGTTTTGAAATTCAATGAAACATTAGAATATATATATATATATATATATATATATATATATATATATATATAAGTATTAACAATACATTTTGTGATTTATAAACTATATATTTAAATGACATACCTTTATTCAAAGTATGAAATTATGTACAAAGTATATTCAGTTGAAGCCATAAATTTGCATTCAACAAATTTAGATTTCGGCATAAACTATTGAGGTTGACATGCTGCTAATTAAAAACAATTAACTGGAAATAGAACTTGGCTCTCAAATTTCCAATTTCGAGCTGTTATCCATTACACCACCCGCACATCCAAGCTTACAGCATGTAGTAATTCCAAGTGATCACTTATCTAGGTACTGACCAGGATCGATGTTGCTTTACTTCGGGGATCACACGAGAACCAATGTTTCAATGTGATATGGCCGTAATTACACCACCCGCACATCCAAGCTTACAGCAACTGGTATTCCCACTCTGACACCTATCCAGATGTTGACCAAGCTTGATGTTGCTTAATTTGGTGGTCGTACGAGAGCTTGTATTTCAATGTAATAAGCCTATTATATAACCACACAAGCCAAGCTTACAGCACTTGCTATTCCTAAGTCGTCATCCAACTAGGTATTGACTAGGACTGATGTTTTTTAATTTGATCGGGCGATTGGAGGTCTACTCTGGCACGAGGTGGTAGCACCTATTTAGGTCCCAGCTAGAGGTAGATAATGATCCTTCCCCAAACAAAAATCAACAGTACAATTTTATAATAAAATGAGCAACAATACATTTTTTAGCAATATGACAATCAAGGTAACACTAAAAAAAATATAAAAATGCCTTTTTATAGTAAAATTACCAGAAATACATTTTATTATCTACAAAATAAGTATCTACATAACACACCTTTACTCTGAAAGTATAAAATTATGTACAAAATATTTAGATGTCATTAAATAACTCATAGAGGGGTTGATATGTCGCTAAACAAAGTCAACCAAACAATACCTATTTATCGCAAAATGACCAACAATATTTATTTGTAGCAAAATTACAAAAACTACATTTCATTTTTTAGTTGAAGGCATCTAAGCAGTGCAGTGCTTAGGAACATCGCGGCACCCTCGCAGAGTGCGCATTGCGGCCCCTACCCACAAAATTCAACTTGCGCCCCCCCCCTCAATATACTGAACCCACAATAAATGGTACTTTAAACAAAATAACATACTCTCGGAACGCAGATATTCGGTGATAACGAAAAAACAGAAGAAATCACAGAATTGGGGTTTTGAAGCTAATGGTTTCACAACTTTTAGCTCCTTTTTGGTATTTTCTAGCTATTTTTATAGTCGTGAGTTATGATCTTGGTGAGTTCCAAAATGATGGCCATGTTATGCCTCCAATCATCTTACTGCGATCTATACTCAATGTTGAGGCAAACCTCTCATTCTAAGAAAAATTTCGAAAGTGTAGGATAATTCTAATATTGGTTATGAAATTGCTTTGTGAGTTACCTAGTGATGGCGTTGTTATGCCTGCATTCATCTTACAAATCTAATGGAATTTCCTCTTCCTCTTAGATCCATAGGAGAAGATTCTTATTTTGAAATATAATCTTGATCAGTTCCAGTGGCTGTTATCTGGCCCCTGTTTTTAAAATATTGGATAGACTGGAACGCTTGGCACATGCTTTTGATGAACGTATTTTTCTGAGTAAATCTTCTGTATTTCATCGCCATTCTCTTTCTGACATCATGAGTTTCTGTGTATGACATCATCTTTTTCTTTGTACATTACCAGCGGAATTTGTATCACGTGGTTTGTCAAACCCTCTTCATTGGCTAATACAAACTTTGTTTATTTCAACATGGGTCCTTAAATATTAATCCTAAAATCATTTTTGGTTTTCGTTTCCTGTTCGTTGTCTATTATGGTCGGGTATTCTACAATTAAAAACTTTGTCGAAATAAAATCAGTACATGAATTCATCCGGGGGTACATTTTCCTTTTTCGTTTTAGGCTGGATATGTCGTTTCTCCTTATAATGAAATAATTCCAGTCCATGTAAAATCGATAGAGAAATGGTACCCAATGGAATATACGACAAGGTATCAAAATTTGGGCGAAATATTACACTACACAGTAAACAAATTGCCAATATAACAAGCCAAAATATTGACAAAATTAACTTATCTCGATCAGAAAGTACATCGTGGTTTTCAAAGAGAGGTTTTAAATAAATTCGTATACCATTACAAATTATATACCTTTCTTTTTCTTCAATATAATAGATTTTATTTCCGACAATACTGTGGTCACTGGGACTGTGATAGAACTCTTCTTTGTCATTTACTGTAACGTCACCCTGGTTATTTCTTTCTTTTGCCGTATTTTGAAATCTTTTAAAGTTTTTCTACCCTTTCTTTATGACAGTATAATAAAATGATTCAGTGTAATTAAGGTCCTCTTCTCTCAAATGCAACACGGCTGGAAGATCGATATTGAACTTAGTTTTCCGGTTCTAGATTTTTAATTCATTTTGGGCAGACGAAGATTCGATATCAATCTTCGTTTCCAAAGGTCTTTTGTCCTCATTTGAAGGCGAAATTGGAGGACTATCAATGAAAAATGAATTTTGTTTGAAAACTACTATTGAAGGTTCGGGGTTGATCCTAACTTTTTTCTGGTTCTTGCCTTTTAATTCATTTTGGGTAGACGAAGATTCTATATCAATCTTCGTTTCTATAAGTTTTTTTTATTGTATTAGCAAGCGAACTTAAAGGATTATTAACGACCAATAAATTTTGTTTGCTAATCTCCTTGGAATTTTCTATTTGAGAATTGGTGTTAATACAAATTTTCCGGTTCTCACCTTACAATTCTTTTTTGGCAGGCATACATTCTTTAATTATCTTCCTTTCCAGAGGTCTTCCGATCAGATTATCAGCCAAACTTGGTGGACTATTAAGGAACAAGGAATTTTGGCTGCTGGCATCATCAGAATTTTCCAGATGCTCTCTTTGGATTTGTCCTTCCGCATTTTTAGATGTATTTTCTTTAATATGCTTCTTCTTCATTTCTCTCTCACTTTATGTGCTAATATTGTATTAATTTGTACTGATGAAAAAAAAATAAAAAAAAAAAAACACAGGCGTCGGACTGTTCACAATGCTCCAAAGACAATTATTCTAACGCAAAAGAAGATCTTATGCGCTACCCTCCTTTTTACTTACTTCTTATAATACTTTTTTCAAATAAATTTTGCATAAATATTTTCTTTTCAGTTAAATTTTTCGTAGTAGTAAATTCACAGGAGTTAAAAGCGTGATGCGAACTGTTCGGTTTCTCTCGTTTAAACTAAATCGTTATGACGTCATATCACGTTTTAAATAAACAAACAAAGGAAAATTTATATCGTCTTTTGCGGAACGCGTTGCCAAATATTGCGGTTTTTCTTTTCTTAAATTCATGTCGTCAGGATATGAGAGGAAAAGGTTAAAAGATAAACGGGATTCATTTAACAATTAAACGGAAGGGATTTCCACAGGCGGGAAACGCGAGAAAATAAACCGGATTAAAATAGCGTTTATATTGATATAGTTCAACGGTAAAAGGGTGGGACCTAGATGGCAATCTCATAGTGCGCTTACACCCTGAAAAAAATTTTAAAAAAGCAGTTGTGAATTAAAGCGTTAGTTACGGTAGGGGATTGCGTGATATCGTAATTTTATGTCCAAACATGGGACCCGAGTAATAGTTCAATTATATATAATGTTGATTATCTATAATTGCAAATTTATATTCTCTATTTATTTCCAAGTGTTTTTTTTTATAATCATATCGCCTCGAGCAAGGTATTTTTTACTGCCACTGTTTTGCAGGGGTTTACATAGAAGGAAAGTTATGAGAAAGTGTGACAGGTTACAATGGGTATCAGGAACTGGGTAAGAGAAGGAAAACTGTGGTCATAAAGTGAAGGATCAGTTTATATGTTAATTGTAATGTAGAATTGATCCCCAACTTTATATCCACATTATAATAGTAGAGAATTTTTTTTATAATCATATCGCCTCAAGCAAGTTATTTTACTACCACTGTTTTGCAGGGGTTTACATAGGAGGAAAGTTATGAGAAAGAGTGACAGGTTACAGTGTGTGTTAGGAAGTGGGTAGGAGCAAAATAATTGTGGCCATAAAGTGTGGGATCAGTTTATATATTAATTTGAATGTGGAATTGATCCCCCACTTTATAACCACATTATAATAGTATAGAATTTTTTTAAAAAATCATATCGCCCCAAGCAAGTTTTGCAGGGTGGTACATAGGAAGAAAGTTATAAGAATGAGTGACAGGTAATAGGGGGTGCCAGGAAGTGGATAAAAGAAGGATGAGAATACTGATGAGAGTGGAGTGGACGGAGAAAGGAGCATGAGAGAGAGAGATAGAGAGAGAGAGAGAGGATGCAAGTTAGTGAAACAGGAGATGACTACTGACTTTACATTTAAATTCTTGGACATTGTAGCTGCCGAGAAAGCAAGTAAATGGAAAGGAATTCCACAGGCGGAATTTTCTTAATTATATTTCATATTATTGTATATAGTAGCAAATTTTCATGTTATATTTATTTGCATAAAAGTACAAAATGTGGTACAAAGCCGAAAAAGGCGGGTGGGTAGAGGGTGGTACTCATTAACTATTTTATACCTATCTAAACACTTTCACGACCCTATCGCTCATTAACAATGTGCACATTCACCACAAGAATCCATCCATCACCTCCCAATCCTTCACACACCACAATACCACATATTTACAAGGGTTACCTAAAACAGAGAAATGAACCCATAACATAAAATCTTCTACTATATATAATAATATAAAATATAATTAAGAATTTAGAAAAATGAAATGAGGGGAGGGGTTAAATATCCAAAACAAAATGAAATACGACAATTGTTTTTTTTTATATGAAATAAACAAATGTTAGTAAGACACGTACACCCCACAAAAAGAGAGTGGCCGCTGTATTCCACCAAACGGCGAAATCAAGAAGCACACTCGCTAAGGGAGTAGAGGAATATAAAATAATTAATGGAATTGGAAAATCAAAGATTGATCCAGTCAAGATAAAATGGGAGCAAAAACAAATTGGGGAGGTTGAGAATCTTGACTTGGATCATAACAAAAGAGAAAGCCGGGAACAGGTTGGCAAATTTGGGCGCAACCAATAAGCATCCTCCACAGAACTAGCGTCTACCTATATCTTCATTTCAACACTGTTTCCACATCATTCTTCGCCGACAGGATCTGATTCGAGTATTCTGGTCACAGTTCCATTCATTCGAAGAGAGATCTCACATGGTCGCCTGGCGCTTGATGAACGCTGCTGCTACTCAAACCTAGCTACACACGGGGTAATGACCCACTAATTTTCCGCAGGGAGAGAACACTCGTCGCTGGGTGAGAATGCAGGGAACGTCTGGCACTTCGTCTCCTCGTCTCCAATGAAGGCTGTCATTTTCTTCTCGAACCTGCAAACCCAAAACCTTGGATCCTTCTTTCAGCCGTTCTGGGTTGTTACAGACCAACCAGTAATCTGCGAAGTGTTGGTGGCCACGGGCTGCAGGCACTAGATCTTTATTCATAAAAATGTCATCGATATATGCTGAAGTGGCTTTCCTGATCACTTGGTCTTGTGACGTTACTACGTCGATGCTGGACTTCATAATAAGTGGGGCCACATTCAAACCGAAATCGACGACCCTTGAACATGACCATTTGAAAAGGCCAGAAGTCTTATCTACGTGGATCTGCAGGTAAGGATTTCTTAGATCCAGAAGCGGCACATTGGCTCCCTGCTGTCGCCATTTTCTGAATTTCTCCAGATTGGCAGTAAATGACTCCATGACTCCATTTAACTCACGATAGTCGAGCACTATCCTTATGTGGGCCAAGTTTTTCTTAATGGTATGGTATCAACCATCCATTGTGCTGTCACAACAAAAGCTCTTTCTTGTATGCGGCCCGAATACACTTGGGCAGCCTGTACTCCTGTACTGTGATCTTCAGTCCATTAGGTGTTTGGACATTTACCCACTTCCACGACGCAGTCCAAGTTTTCTTGTTCCGATCGAACATAACACCAAAGTCAGACTCGTCGATCGAAATAGCAGCACATCTATTTACTACTTCAAAACATACTTCGCCTAATTCAGTTAGGCGCACGCCTCCAAGACTTTTAATTGAGTCAATCCCCAGAAAGAGGCCAAAGCCCAACAATATTACATCAATAATCAACGCCTCGATATCCACAGGTTTGGCCTGTTCGACATCCAACCTAATCCTTCCAAACCCACGGCATGTCAGGGCTTTTCCGTCAGCTGTTTATACTCCCACACTCTTCTGCCTCCAAGAACGGCATACATTTTTGCTCACCAGCGCCTTTGAGCATCCAGAGTCCACCAAAGCCAGGCACTCTTGTCCATTGACCAGCACCCTCACAGCAAGCAGTTTCTGGTTACGCGTTTTTCTGGGAAGAAGACCGACACTGGCATCTTCCTCACTCAGGCGTTTCCCTGGTATTTATTTCCAACATGATCAGTGTTGTCGCTGCTGTGGTGCGGGCTTGATGTTACCCGCCTGCCATCAGTTTTTGTGTCGCGTGGGGAGGGGTCTGTCATTACGAAAGTTCCTTAAATATTCTCGAGCGAGATGTCCGTAACGATTGCAACGGAAGCATCGGGATCTGCATGGTGACCGCTGGGCTTGATAAACGCGACTGTTGAGTAGATGCTGCTGTGACTGATTCCTCATCCCTTGCATCGCCAGTCATGATGGCTCGCGTTCTGGCTTCCAGTTCCTCTACCGTCATCGTATTGATCTGTGCTGACGCTCGGAGCTGCTGCTTGATATGCCGTGACAGGCCAGAAACAAACGCAAAGGCTATCCATTTTTCTGGCAGCATTTCCCCAACTTGTAGAGCAAGTCTTTTTAAGTGCTGCCAGGAATTCCTCATCTACTTCTCCAACGCGAAGTAGGCGCGTTGTAAACTGGTGGAATGCTGAGAATGAATCTACAGAGAACGCGGTAATGAGGGCACGACTGATTTCCGCAAGGTCGGCTTGCTCTTCCTTGCTGAGTTGCCGTTATACTGCAAACGCCTCTCCTATCAAACGCAGGGGCAAAATCCGTTCAACTCTCTCTTCATCCAGCAGCTCGCACATCATTTCTACGAGTTCGAGCCATTCCATTATTGATTCGTCAGTCGTGGCTTCTCCAAACTCGTGGATTAATCGTGGGTCGAACGACCTTTTTGCCCTTATATGTGGTAGAGCCGAAATATCTTATATTTGTTATATGTTATGTGTAAATACAAAGTTCTCGTTTTTCTTCTTTCTTGTCTGCATTTGTCTTTTTCTCCTTGTCGTCTGTATTTATCTTCTTGGTTACGCACTAAAGGTCCGTCTCCTTCAACTGCCCACGTTTTTTCTGCCCGTAGTTAAATTGAGGCTCTATTTTTACGTGTGAGCCTCATTTTCAGTTCTCCTGCGCACGCGCACAGTAACTGCAGTCTCACTGCCATGTTGCTTACCTCGTCCAGCACCCGCTCGGCAGCCACAAAAGACACAAGCAAACCTAAGCCTCTTGCTTCGTCTAGGACCGTGTTCACCACACTTCATCAGCTCCAGTGGGTGATATCAGCCTCCGGATTGCTAAAAGACTGAATAGACCTGAGCGCACCTTCGCAATCTTGATAGATATGGTTTGAAGACACTGATTGTCATACCAATTTTATAAGGGTAAAGAAGAGTTTCTGTCATCTTGCTAAAGTGTCTTGAGTCTCAGAGAGATTACGGATGATGTAAGCTGCTTTCAGGATGAATGTAGTCTTCCTGACGAAACCGAAATATCTCTAATTCCAGTATTTACCAACTCCTCAAAGTAAGGAGCTCAAAATGTCACGTAGACCATGTTTAAAGCCGGGTCGAGCTCTTGTATACAGGGCAGTGTAATTGCGGGGTGGGGGCAAGGACCCGGGAAGCCGCGAGGCCCCTTGGCTCCGCAGATCTATTGTAATGAAAAAAAAAATTAACGAAATAATTATTAGGATTAACTAGAAAATTATTATCATATGTGTTTGGTGAAATATACATCAACCCGTCTCTCTCTCTCTCTCTCTCTATATATATATATATATATATATATTGCCGTCCGCAGACAGATCTGTTTCACAGCTCAGTACGGTTAGACTGCGAATGCCTTTGTAACTCAGGATTGAAACTCGACCGAATTGGCGTCAGTCAGCAATTATACCTCTGGGCTATGGGCGTTCGGTGGAAGAAGGCAGACTATTTTAGCGCATATATTATCATTATACGCGACCAATAGCTAGAGTGCTCTAATTCATGAGCGATAATCTTTGATGGAAGCCTTCTGAAGAAGGACGCCAGGAATTTTATACACTTTTAAAGGAGACAATCATCGCCCTGTCGTTGAGCGCATAAGCTGGAAGAATGCGAAAGGAACAACTGTTCACGGCAATATTGGATAGGATCAACAGTCGAACTAGGACCCCAGGAATTTTATACACTTTTAAAGGTAACAATCTTTGCCTTGTCGTTGAGCGCATAAGCTGCAAGGATGCGAAACGAACCACTGTTCCCGGCAGTATCTGCCAGGATCACAAGTCGAAGAAGGGTCCCAGGAATTTTATACACATTTAAAGGAGACACACTTCGCCCTGTCGCTGAGCGCATAAGCAGTAACGATGCAATACCAACC
The DNA here is from genome assembly GCA_037127315.1 of Ascarosepion bandense. Lineage (NCBI taxonomy): Eukaryota > Metazoa > Mollusca > Cephalopoda > Sepiida > Sepiidae > Ascarosepion > Ascarosepion bandense. Next base: position 2,744,600 of record JBBBDQ010000354.1, read on the forward strand.
AATGTTCCCGGCAGTATCGGAGAGGATCAACAGTCGAAGAAGGACCCCAGGAATTTTATACACTTTTAAAGGAGACACACTTCGCCCTGTCTCTGAGCGCATAAGTTGCAAGAATGCGAAACGAACCACTGTTCACGGCAATATCGGACAGAATCAACTGTCGAACAAGGACTCCAGGGATTTTATCCACTTTTAAATGTAACAATCTTCGCCCTGTCTCTGAGCACATAAGCTGCAAGGATGCGAAGCGAACCACTGTTCACGGCAATATTGGCCAGGATCAACAGTCGAAGAAGGACCCCCGGAATTTTATACACTTTTAAAGGAGAAACTCTTCGCTATGTTGTTGTGCGCATAAGCTGCAAGGATGCGATATAAACCACTGTTCACGCCAATATCGGCTAGCATCAACAGTCGAAGAAAGGCCTCAGGAATTTTATACACTTCTAAAAAAGACACTTCGCCCTGTCGTTGAGATCATATGCTGCAAGGATGCGATACGAACCACTGTTCCTAGCAATATCGGCTAGATTCAGCAGTCGAATAAAGGCCTCGGGAATTTTATACACTTTTAAAGGAGACACACTTCGCCCTGTTGTTGAGAGCATAAGCTGCAAGAATGCGATGCAAACCACTGTTCACGGCAATATCGTCCAGGATCAACAGTCGAACTAGGACCCCAGGAATTTTATACACTTTTAAAGGAGACACTCTTCGCCCTGTCGTTGAACGCATAAGCTTCAAGGATGCGAAACGAACCACTGTTCACGGCAATATCGGCCAGGATCAACTGCCGAAGAAGGACCCCAGGACATTTATACACTTTTAAAGGAGACATTCTTTGCCTTGTTGTTGAGCGCTAAGCATCAAGGATGCGATACCAACCACTGTTCAATGCAATATCGACCAGGTTCAACAGTCGAGTAAGGATCCCAGGAATTTTATACACATTTAAAGGTAACAATCTTCGCCCTGTCGTTGAGCCCATAAGCAGTAAGGATGCGATACCAACCAATGTTCCCGGCAGTTTCGGAGACGATCAACAGTCGAAGAAGGACCCCAGGAATCTTATACACTTTTAAAGGAGACACACTTCGCCCTGTCGTTGAGCGCATAATTTGCAAGGATGCGAAACGAACACCTCTTCACGGCAATATCGACCAGGATCAACAGTCGAAGAAAGACCCCAGGAATTTTATACACTTTTAAATAGACACTCTTTGCCCTGTCGTTGAGCGCATATGCTGCAAGGATGCGATACGAACCGATGTTCACAGCAATATCGGCCAGGATCAACAATCGAAGAAGGACTCCCGGAATTTTATACGCCTTTAAAGCAGACAATCTTCGCCCAGTCGTTGAACGCATAAGCTGCAAGGATGCGATACCAACCACTGTTCACGGCAATATCGGCCAGCATCAACAGTCTAAGAAGGACATCAGGAATTTTATAAACTTTTAAAAGTAACAATCTTCGCCCTGTCGTTGAGCACATAAGTTGCAAGGATGCGAAGCAAACCACTGTTCACGGCAGTATCGGCCAGGATCAACAGTCAAAGTAGAACCTCAGGAATTTTATACATCATTAAAGTAGACATTCTTCGCCCTGTCGTTGTGCGCATAACCTGCAAGGATGCGATACCAACCACTGTTTCTGGCAGTATCGGACAGGATCAACAGTCGAAGAAAGGCCTCAGGAATTTTTTAAACTTTTAAAAGTAACAATCTTCGCCCTGTCGTTGAGCGCATAAGCTGCAAGGATGCGAAACGAACCATTGTTCACGGCAATATTGGACGGGATCAACAGTTGAACAAGGACCCAAAGAATTTTATACACTTTTGAAGGAGACACTCTTCGCCCTGTAGTTGTGCGCATAAGCTGCAAGGATGCGATGCAAACCACTGTTCACGTCAATATCGCCTAGGATCAATAATCGAAGAAAGGCCTCAGGAATTTTATACACTTTTAAAAAAGACACTTCGTCCTGTCGTTGAGACCATATGCTGCAAGGATGCGATATGAACCACTGTTCCTGGCAATATCGGCCAGATTCAACAGTCGAAGAAAGGCCTTGGGAAATTTATACACTTTTAAAGGAGACACACTTCGCCCTGTTGTTGAACGCATAAGCTTCATAAGCTGCAAGCATGCGATGCAAACCACTGCTCACGGCAATATCGTCCAGGATCAACAGTCGAAGAAGGGCCTCATGAATTTTATACACTTTTAAAGGAGACACTCTTCGCCCTGTCGTTGAACGCATAAGCTTCAAGGATGCGAAACGAACCACTGTTCACGGCAATATCAGCCAGGATCAACTGCCGAAGGACCCCAGGACTTTTATACACTTTTAAAGGAGACATTCTTTGCCCTGTTGTTGAGCGCTAAGCTGCAAGGATGCGATACCAACCACTGTTCACGGCAATATCGGCCAGGATCAACAGTTGAAGAAGGATCTCAGGAATTTTATCCACTTTTAAACCGCAAGTGGAATTCCAATATGTGAACTAAAGATGCAGATTGATTTCAGAAGCGTCTCCGAGTCCTTTTGAAGAAGAACTATTTTACGCAATTGAATCTCTCTCTCTCTCTCTCTCTCTCACGTGGGGTTTTGGCGAATTTCTCACTTTTTATCACTACTAAGATGGAAAAAAAACCTCCATATTCTCTTTGTATTCTATTGGCGAGAATTTAGTTCTGGTTGAAAGAATTGAAATCTGTGAACCGACTCCGAAGAGGATGTGTGTGCGTGTGTGTGTGTGTGTGTGTGAGCGCACGCGCGCGTGTGTATTTAAGCTGCGTATTTTCTTTTAAACATGTCAATTAAATAAATTGCAAACAACAGACCTCAAGTGGAATGTCTATATAGAATCCATTGCTAAATTCACTGCTAAGAAAGTCGGTCCTCTGTGTAGGGCCAGGATGTTTTTCCCGCCTGAAACAATCCTGCACATATATAAATCTACCATGTGCTCGTGCATTGAATTCTGCTGCCATATCTTGTCGTTGTTTTGTTTTTGGTAATTGTGGAGCTGAGTTCGAATTCCAGTTGAATTCCTTGCATTGACTTTCGAACAAATACCCTTGGAAAGGTATTATTCCTTATCTTCCCTCCAGTTATGGGTTAAATAAAAAGACAGATTGGGTTCTATTGCCTTGGCTGGCAACCAGTCTAGTGCGGAAAGCAATGGCAACCTACTGCGGGATAATCTTCTTCCCAATCAGTCATGTCTCTTTCGAGACATGATCGCCCAAACGTGTATCACGTATGGCACTTCATGGATCTTAACATAAATCATGTGTGAATAAAATGAATGATGCAATAACAATATTATCTCATCTGGCACAAAATTATACAAAAAGTACAAAAAAACAATACAGAAAAAAAAACGAAAATAACTTTGTTTGCAGTTAAGTTGTCTTAAACGTTTGTTGATGGCTATACGCAGGGCCGGTGCGCAATAATCCCTGGATTGGGACACCCGGAAGTTGATTTGTAACCCACACTAGCTTATTAGCAGTTGCTTTTTCTACCTACATTTATATACGTCACAAATTATACTAAGTACAAGTAACTATTGAAGGATGAACAAATTTCGCGGATTTTGACCTCATTCTGAAGTGTTTTCTTTTTCGTCAAAATCCGTCAGTTTGTTTTCCCAAGTCTTGAAAAAACAAAAACAAAACAAAACAAAAAAAAATGGATAAAATTCAGTATTTTTTTATCCATAATGATGCATTGTTGATTTATTGAATGATCTATTATGACATGTCTCCAATTTGTATTTAGATACATTGTATTTATTTTCAATTTTTCGTCTTGAATTGTTTACCTATATTGCATATGATCCACTATTATACATAGGCTGGAATGATCTATTATTGCATGTCTCTGATTTGTATTTAGAAATATTGCATTTATTTTCGATTTTTCGTGTTGAATTTTTTTCCTATATTGCATATGATCCATTATTGATAAAAAGTCTGGCATTATCTATTATGACATGTCTCTAATTTCTATTTAGATATATTGTATATATTTTCAATTTTTCGTGTTGATTTGTTCCTGATATTGCGTACGATCGTGAAGGTCAGGCTACGATCCATTATTGTAGATTACAATAAAATTTGAATAATATTTGAGATGTAATAGAGGGGGATGGTGTTGTTGTGCAATGGATACCGACTCAGAGCGACAAATCGGTGGAGCTGAGTTTGAATTTCAGTTGAATTCCTTGCATTGACTTTCGAACAAATACCCTTGGAAAAGGTATTATTCCTTATCTTCCCTCCAGTTATGGGTTAAATAAGAGGACAGATTGGGTTCTACAGACTTGGTTGGCAACCAGTCTACTGCAGAAAGTAATGGCAACCTATTGCGGGATAATCTCCTGCTCAGTCAGACATGTCTTTTTCGAGACATGAATGTCCAAGTATGTATCACGTATGGCACTTAACTGACTGAATATAGGGGGACCCCATACCAAAAATTCGTTGGGGAGACCACGAGACCCCTGAAATTGTCGTAAGTGAGGTGCGCCAGGAACTGAAGCTCGTCAGAGCAGAAGCCGTGAAAGTATTTGTAAAAAAGACAGAAGAAAGCCACATCCGGTCGGTGAGAAAGTGACTGAAGGCGAGTTGACAAATCGGGACAGATTACATTGCATATCCTCCTCTGGATCTTGTCGAGAAACCCGAGATGAGTACTCGACCAGATATGGCAACAGTATTCAATGCACGGACCAGTGGTAGATTTATAAATGTGTAAGATGGATTCTGACGAGAAAAATCTCTTGGCTCTGCACAGTAACCCAACCGTCTTAACAGTAGATGCAGCCAGGGCCGTGTTTAGGGCCACCGCAGACCCCGCAATTGCGGGGGATCGCAAGTTCCCTTGAAGGCTGCAAGTTTCCTAGGGATCGCAAGGTCCTGGGAAGCCGAAAGGCCCCGGAAAGCCGCAAGGCTCCTTGGCTCTGCAGATCTATTGTAATGAAAAAAATTTACAAAATAATTATTAGGATTAACTGGAAAATTATTATCATGAAATTTAGAATTTAGCATGAAATTTTGCACAGAATTAAGGCTGTTTTAGAAAATTTTGAAGGTATAAAAGCCTTCGGCACCTAAAACGAAAATTTACCATAAAAAGTAGTAACATCACACAAGCAACAGATTAATGAATAAACTGAGATACACACAAACCAATTTGGTGATAATGCTGAATGTTTAGAAGTGTTGGAAAGGTGTGGTCCTAGTCGGTTACAAGACGAAAAAAACATGAGTTCAAATCACATTGAACAGAATTATTTTACAGAAAACAAGAATAGTATACAAGAAGCCAAAAAAGAAATCATGAGCCATATAAGTTAAACACATTATATTGAAGTAGAGGAACAAAAACAATTTCCAAAATTACAACCAACAAACCATAACCTCAAAATTATCAAACTCGAAAATGCAGCACAGAAATTAATTCTAGATGAAGAATACCCCGATATAAATCTCACTGAAGCATTATATGCATCAGCAACAGCATAAAAAAATATGGGCTTGCGTTAAAGAACATAGCAAAAAAGCAGAATGGATTGCGCCGGAGATAGAATCGATGAAAAATAATTCACAACACGCATGAACTGGAATCACAGAAAAAGGATGGTAAATGTGCACTGAAAAAAAAACAAACACACAATTTGAAATCTCCAGGAATAGATAAAATTCCTAATTTTTGGTTCTGTTATCTAATTTCAAGAAATGGTTAATGATCCTACTAAAATTCCTGCATGGATATCCAAAGGAATTAACTTTCTTCTATCCAGGAATGGTTACACAAATATCCCGAAAAACTACAGACCAATTACATGTCTTTCCACAACTTACAAACTATTGACATCTATTTTGACAAAACAAACATATTTCTTCTACCGCTTGAACAAAAAGAGCCCAAACAGACGTTAAGACCAATTACTTATTAATAGGATGATCTTGGAAAAAATGCTTCAATGCAAAGAAAAATCTAGATAGATTATCGCAAGACATTCGATAGTATACCACCTTCCTGGATCTTGAAGTTTTAAATATATACAAGGTATCACCCGTTGACATCAATTTCATCAAACAATGTATGTCGATGTGGTAAACAACATTTTATCTCAATCATATAAATGGAACCTATAAGTCTGATCGAATAAACATCAACAGAGGAATATTTTAAGATGAACCTTTGTCTCACTTACTATTTTGTATATCACTAATAGCATTAACCAGCCAACTTAACAGGATAAAATATGGTTATAGAATAGCTCAAAAGAAAATAAGCCATCTATTTCACATGGATGACTTATATACTAGGAATAACAGTGGGCTGGAATGTCTTTGCCATCAGTAAAATGTTTCAGTGATTACATTGGAATGAAATTCAATTTGAGTAAATGTGCTAAATGCACAGTTTTACAAGGATCATTGCAACAAGCATCTCTATTAGATTAGACCCGGGTGTAACAATAAAAGATTTAGGGCAAGAAGAAGCTTATAAGTACCTAGTAACAAATGAGTTGGAAGGAATTCACCATGAGAAAATGAGAGAAATAATGTGTGAAGAGTACTATAGAAGGGTACTTACTGATATTAAGAACTGAATTGAATTCTAAGAAGAAAATTATGGCCACTAATAACATTGCCATACCAGGGGTTCAATATAGTTTCAACATTTTGAACTGGACTCTAAATGTCATCAGACGAATGGATTCTAAGACAAGAAAGCTTCTTTCTAAGCATAACATGCATCATCCAAAGGCAGACGCAGACCGTAAAGGAGATGTAAGACGTCTTATTTAGCTAGAAACAACAAAGGCATGGATGATACAATTAGTCAAATATGAAAATAGAAATAACTCACCTGAAAAAAATAAAGAAACAATTATTACCTTAAAAGATATGATACTCTAATTTTGTTCCTCTTTTTATGATCCACCCTGTATATAGTAAAACTATCAACAACGCGTATTCATAGTAAAATGGCCATCAATACATTGTATAGTCGAATTACCAACAATATATTTTATCTGTAGCTGAAGATATGCAATTGCGTTCAAAATATACATAGTTGAAGCTAAAAAATTATGTTTAAAATATTATTTAGACGTCGGCATGATATAACCCGGAGGTTGATATGCCGCTAAACAAAACCAACCAAACTATTTGTAATCCTAGCATTTTAACAATCACTGACGACTAATGTGGGTCAGCGTTATACGTGCCTTATGGGTAGTTATGGTTTCATTTTCGAGATCCCTTGTTTTCGATCTATTCGTTGCCCACTTTATTTAAGGACACAGCAGGCAAGCACTGCCCAAATGTTATGGGGATGAAACGAATTTTTACAAAAATATCTGACGTTGGTATTTTTCTCATAATTGGTCTCGTCGGAACATCCCCGCGAAAACGAAAGCTAGCCTGACACACGTTAATTGGAATCATTTTTCCGTGTTTGAGTCTATTGCAAAACGTGACAATCTCAAAGGCACCAATATACAATATATTGCTTATCGTGTCCGAGCCACGCAAATAAGAAACTGTGAGAATCGTATGATGACCTTTATGCCATAATAGTCTATTATTATACATATACAAAAGATCTCTTTTATGAATAGACCTTTGCATTAACTTTGGGCTATCGGCTCTTTCATTGATTTTCGCTTTTTTAATGAATTATTATCCATAGAGTTATTAAGCTTGTTCTGCAAGGAATATTTTGAGGAGTTTGAGATCGTTCTCAAAAAGGCCATCTATCTATCTATCTATCTATCTATCTATCTATCTATCTATCTATCTATTCTAACCATACTGATGAGCTGTGATACAGCGAAACAGATCTGTCTGCGGATGACTATATATATATATATATATATATATATATAGATAGATAGATAGATAGATAGATAGATAGATAGATAGATAATTTTTCATAATATCTGTATGAATCATTGTCTTAGAATCTATCTATCTATCTATCTATCTATCTATCTATCTATCTATCTATCTATGATTTAGACTCTTTCTATGTCTCTCTCTCTCTCTCTCTATATATATATATATATATATATATATATTAATCTATCTATCTTTCTGTTTATCTAATTATGTTCATTATCTATCTATCTATCTATCTATCTATCTATCTATCTATCTATCTATCTATCTAAAACTTAAAAGAAAAGTGTCAGTATGGTGAATGTAACAGAATTGGCCATCGAGTGAATGTTGGAAAGTATGAATATTTGAAAAGCACGAGCTTCTAAAACGCGTGGCAATGAGCTATAGTTCCCGTTAAGATTGAATGTTTTGACTTCATGAGCAACAGTAACCTTGAAATGTTTACAGCTCCTTCGAATTTATATGTGCGTGTGTATAAAACGCAAACAAAATGGATTGAGTACGATGTAAAGATTGAAAGCCAGGCGGAAACAGCATCCGTTTAGTTGTACTCGCCATATTTGAAACCACACGATTAAATGTCAACAGACAAAATCTGTTCGTGTTGGGAAATACCGCGTGGTCGTTTAGAATTTCATGCAAATATGTTTCAGTTTCGAAACTATTTAAACCAGAATATATATCATGAGTTTGTTCAGACTATTACTGCGTATTCAGATCGAATTGATAGATAGATAGATAGATAGATAGATAGATAGATAGATAGATATGAAGAGGCAGTTTTTATATGTATAAACATAGATAGGAAGAGACAGTGATAAATAACTAGATACCGAAGTTGTAGGCGAGCTAGCTAGATCGATATAAAAAGGCGGAGATAGAGATAGATAGATAGATAGATAGATAGATAGATAGATAGATAGATAGATAGATAGATATGTACGTATAAACTGAGATAGAAAGATATGAATAAACTTAGATAGATAGATAGATAGATAGATAGATAGATAGATAGATAGATAGATAGATAGATATGAAGAGTCGGAATTAGAATAGATTTGTACAAACTGAAACTAAACACTTTTTCATTTGAGGAAATCGTCAAAACTTTTTCTCAATTTAATAATGACTTTTTCAGAAATAGACAATAATGATTTTTCTAACGAACTATTTTCTTTCACTCTTTTTTTTCTTTTCGCTTTTATTCTTCAAAAGTGTCCCAAGGTAAATAAATATTCATCGTATCGAAAATCTGAAATTAACGACTGTAGAATTAATCACTGCTATGTCTTCCGGATAGTCCATCAGACTTTTACTCTAATTGAAACGTTAATGACAGACTTAATTTAGTCCAAGTGGGAGATTTTCGATCTGTTCGCCTTCATTTTCCCTCACTTTGCGCATTCGAGTCGTCAACAACTGAGCATGCGCGATAAAATTTTAAATCTTTGCTTTAAATAAATTCGTAATATTTGCATCACATATGCACACAACACAGTCGTTGATTCAAAGGACTATATGCCCTGAAAAGTGACAATAAACCTTGAGTACCTAACTAAAATTATAATCTTATAACGATGCAGATATTTTGAAAAATACACTTCACTTCATAATGTTACATAATTGCCATATGTGACACACGCTTGGTTGATCATATTTCTTTCCAGTCAGGACTGACTAGCTGACTAGGGAGAATATTTTCCCGCAGTAGGTTGCCATTTCTTTCTGCAGTAGACTAACTGACAACCAAGTCAATAGAACCTAATCTGCCCTGCTATTCAACCCATTGATGGGGGGTGGGGAGATGGATTAATATATATATATATATACATATATATATTAAGATATATATTAATTTATATATATATATATATATATAAGATATATATATTAAGATATATATATATATATGATATATATATATATAATATATATATATATAATATATATATATATAATATATATATATATATAATTTATATATATATATATATATATAAGATATATATATATATATATTAAGCTGCTTGATGTTTTCTTCAGCATCCAAACTCCAAACATTCGTAGACGGACCCCCATAAATCACCCCGTCTACACGTTAAGGGGTATTTGCAATTGACTGATTATATTTCCCGTTTGCAGTTTTCATTTGTGTAGGGTTGTTTTTTTTAATGTGTGTGTGTAAAATTTCACGTAGAGTATATTTGTAAAGGGACTATCTGAAGAAAGACAAAAGATAAACTTACCTCAGCCGACGCGTTTAGTCTTCAAGGCAAATGCAATTTTTCTTACTTTTTTAACAATTATTTATATATAAGAAGATAAATGTAACTTTTTTTTTTCAAAAGTTTTAAATTTAAGAACCATCATAAATAATTATCAGGTTAATGGAATGTCAGTCAAGTGGAAGGCAGCGAGTGACGCAATTCAATGTCTAGTAAAGGAAAGCGAGTAAAAGATGGTTTGGAATTAAAAAATATTGCAAATTTTTATTTAAAGTATTTTAGTTTGGGATAAATTCATGTGTCGTATATTTAAAATAACATAAGTTTATGATTTCAACCATTAAAAAAAAAATTATAACATTTATTTAGTCATGTATGTTGTCTTCGGAATCTGGTAATTCTTTTTGTAAATATCCAGGGCGCAGATTTATATTTTATCATGATTCAATAACAGCACTCTCGAAAATTTTCCTTCAATATAAGTAATTTTTTTCTTTTAATAATTGTGGCATTCTTTAGATCAAGGTTGTGGTCGAATGTATTTCTACGTATGACTAAAGCTTTTATAGTTATATATAACATCCCTTCTGTGTTCGTAATTGCGATTTTAAATTTGTACAAATTTACCCAATGTATTTTGAGAATTAGTTCTGGTAATGTATTTTATATATACCTGCTTCCGAATTACTATTGTTATAGGCATGTTGGGTTCTTATCACATTCATAATAGTTTTGGGCGTGGTTGAAATCATTTTGATGTTGGGTGAAATTATTTTAAATACTAGCTATTATGAAGTTAGTAATTAGTATTTTGTACCTGTTTTTATCTAGTTGGATATCATTGTTATTGTTGTTAATAATGTTGTAATCTTTTCTGCGGTCGTATATTTTGTATGCCTTTCTTTTAGCATTGTGGATGAAATAATAAGGATGTGGGAGATTTTGAAAGTGTTTTCTATTTATATGTCTTCTGTGGGTAAGTATTAGAGTCTGCATATTCTTAGTGCTCTTAAATAGAATCCTATTATTATTATTCCAGGTTTAATCTTGTTACAGTGGTGGGAATAAAAATTGACCTGGTCATTCTTGCTGATAGATTTTCTGTAAATCTCATATTGAAGACGTTTATAGTCTTGTTTTTAGATTATTGGTAAGGAGAGATCTGGAGTAGTAATAGCAATCGGTTGTCAAACGCTACATGAGTGGATATGGCGCAAACTGCAACATAGTGTAGCATAAGGATTACCCACTGGAGGTGCATGCAGGGACACCTACCCATGCGCGATATGATCCCGCAAGAACCCCGATACTATTCAACTGTTGATAAGAGCATCCTCACAAAACGCTACACAAGAGTTCCTAACGACCAGTCGGTATGAGAAACCAGACAACTGCCAACCCGGTGCACTCAGTATAAAGAGACATTGCCAACATCCACACGCATCGTAAAAAAAAACCTCGTGACAGCATCACTAAGACCTGAGGAGAGGAAAGAAGCTCTAATTATTTATTAAAGTATTTTTTAGTAACTTCTCGCCTCTGTCCTGTTTGCTTTTGCTATTTCGTTTATATAATAAATAAAGGTATTACATTTTTCAGCTGCTTGATGTTACATTCAGTATTGCAACTGTAGACTTTCGGAGACAGACCTTCCAAAAATCACTCTGGCCACTCATCAAGGGCTACCAGCAATTGACTGGTTATATTTCTCGTTTGCAGTTTTTATTTGTGTAGTTTTTTATTATTATTATTTATGTGTAAAATTCTAGATAGAGTATATAAGTGTAAAGCCAATACCTGATGAAAGATAAAATGTAGACTTATCTTAGCCTACGCGTTTGGTCTTTAAGATGGTGATGAATTTTGTTGATTCAGAGGTGATGATAATGAATTTTAGATCAAAGTTTGATTATATATTTTTTGATGGAGGCTGTCACGAAGTTGCTAGGTAGAATTATGCGATTAATTTAGTTGGTGTTGTTGGGCTTTATATTTTCTGTTGATTTTTCTATTTTTCTTCTGTGGATTTTGTAGGCTGTTCGTATGGCTGCATATATTGTTGCCATGGGCAACTTATAACCCCTTTCCATTCTACTTTCTTCATCTTTTGTCCTCGACCCACCTAAATTCTTTAAGTAAGTTATCCCTGTTTCTCCCCGCTTCGCTTCCTATGAGAGTGTTAAATTCTCCAGGTCCTCTTTTCTCATAATCAGAAATTCCAGCTGCCTCTGTCCGATTGTTAGTACCACTTTCTTTGTAGTTTCTTCTTCTATGTGCCCTGTCCCGTTCAGAACGTAGGCGATCATGGTTTTTCCACGTCTCCGTATCCCTGGTGGCTCTTAGCACGCCTTCTCTTGTTACACCGTGCAATGCTCGTTCCATTATCCACCTGATTAGGTCTTTCAAATATGTTATCCGTTGCTTTCCCCTGTCTCTTTTTCCCTCTATCTGGCCTGTTAGTATCAGGTCCTCCAAGCTCTCTTTCCTCATTGCGTGTCCCAGGAATTTCAGCTGTCTCTTCCTGATGCTCAGTATTAATTTCCTTTTTGTTTCAATCATTTCCAAGACCTCATCATTGCTCACATGCTCGATCCATGAGATTCGCAGCATCCTTCTGTAGAACCACATTTCAGTTGCTTCAAGTTTTTCCTTCATCTTTGATGATATTGTCCAGCATTCACTGCCACATTGAAGGACGGACATCACGTAGCAATCCAGTACTCTCTTCTTTGTTTCTAGCTAAATATTCCTTAAAACATTCTCAATGCTCACATGTTTCGTTCGTGGTATTCTTAATATTCCCCGGTAGAACCACATCTTTGTTGCTTCAGATCTCTTCTTCATCTGTGAGGGGATTGTTCAGCATTCACTGACGTATAATTTATAGAAGTTTATAACCCTTTTATTTGTTTCTTATGACATTCATCTGTTTCTTACTACTTTGCTTAATTTCTGATAGGCGTCTTTCGCTCTTTTTATAGGCCTTTCGATTTCTGTGATGTCTGTTACAACACTACCCACATCGTTACATTTCTGTAACTCCTTGAAGTTTATGCAATAGACATTGCGACCAAAACATTCTTTCAATGATTTTTTTCATATCACTATAAACTAAACATTCCAGATCACGAATATACGTGTCCGTTCAAGACGTGTCGAATCATGGCTCCTCACAATTTCTTGTCCTTTAAAACCTTTTGTCTTTTTACTATCTCTCTTAATCTCTGTTCTGACGACCATTTACACAAGTTTAGGTTATTCGCTGTTTTACTCTGTCTATATTGCCTTCAATATGTCATGTAAGTGTCAAATTCTCTAAGCAGTCAGTCAGTTAAATCAGTTAAGTGCCATATGTGATACACGCTTGGGCGATCATGTCTCGAAAGAGACATGACTGACTGAACAGAAGATTATCCCGCAGTAGGTTGCCATTGCTTTCTGCAGTAGACTGGCTGCCAGCAAAGGCTATAGAACCCAATCTGTTCTATTATTAAACTCATAACTGGAGAGAAGAGACGGATTAATACCTTTCCCAAGGGTATCTTGTGTGTAAGTGAATGCAATGAATTCAACTGGAATTCGAACTCGGCTCACCGGTTTCTCGTTCTAAGTCGATATCCACTGCACCACAACGCACATCCTCTTAAAGCAGACTTTACTTATTATGTGCCTGAGAAATTTCAATTGTCTCTTTCTGATTCAAAGTACATGTGTCCTTTTTGTTTCCATTTTCTATAAAACTTCCTCATTACTCTCATTACCTACATGAACAGTCCATGGTATTCTCAGCATCCTTCTGTAGAATCATATTTCTCTTGTCTCAAATCTTTTCTTCATTGATGAGGAGATTGTCTAGCATTCATTGCCATATAGGAGGACAGACATTACATAACAATCCAGTATATTTTTATAATGAAAATTACTTATTTTTAAAAATTTGCTTAGCTTTTGGAAGATATTTTTGCTATTTGAGTACCTCTTCAGACTTCGCTGTCACATTGAATTTATATATAGACTAGCAGTATAGCCCGGCGTTGCTCGGGTGTAATGAAAGCTTTAAAACTAATCTATGGTCCTGGATCTCAGACTCAGCCTAAAGAATATTTGTGTGAAGTTTGGTGAGAATCGGATAAAAATTGTGGATTTGTAGAAAGGACATACACACAGATAAACAGACACACACACAAACATCTTGCCTTATATATATATATATATATATATATATATATATATATATATATATATATCTTATATTTCTGCACTATTGTAAGAACTGCAAACTTGAAACTGATTATTGTTTCTTATGTCTTTGTCTATGAGTGTATGAAATTTGATTAAAATCGGACCACTCCTTCTATAACCCGATTTTTTAGATTATCGATTTTGGATATTTATCGGGGGTACCTCGACACAAAACCTAGCTAAGAACACTGGCAGACGCTTATAGTACAACTGTGTAAATTTTCAAGAAAATTGGTTCAGCCGTTTCGGAGTCTATAGGTAACGGATACACAGACACACACACACACACACACACACACACAGACAAAGTTCCATTTATAAATAAGTTTAGATTTATTAAAAAAATGTTTTGTTACATATTCATGACATGGAAAGTTTAATCTAATGACATAGAAAAAAATATATTTCTGGTTGCAGTGTCTCTTGCACACTCTTAGAGATATTTCTATTACGTATCTTTCTATATATTCATCAGGGTGTCAGCTTTTCCAAGCCCTCTTTTTTCCTATCTCTTTTTGATTGTCAGAGTCAATTTTTCTCTGTAGTACCCGTTTATCATATTAATTTATTTGCAAATATTTATAAATCCTGTAAATCAGAAAGTACTTGATATCGAACATAAAGGCTGCCTATAATGGCTTTTAAGCGTGGGTTTACAAGAAAGGTGGAATAAATGATATCAATAAACATGCAGTTAATAGCGATGAGGAGAAATTACATTTACCTGGCCAAAACGATTTTCTGAAGGCATTTGACTGAAGGGAAGTAATCGAAACAAACGTTAAACCCTGTTAATGCTACTGAAGAAACGCAATAAAAAAATGCCTGACGTAACCGTTAATTTAAGCCTTCTAGAAAGCGCAATGGTTTTGTTCGGATTTAGCCTATATCCACGATAATCTGCTTACTGAACTGGATGCATAGAAATTGGAAATCAGTGCACAAAATTGTATTAAATAGATTTTTTGATTAGGTTCTGCGGCACTCGGCATAAATAGACGAATCCTCGTTTCAATTAGCTTCAATGGGTTAGTTTTGCTGCTCTGGTTTTTCGAAGCAAATAAGTTTTTTTACATTTGACCAACCGATTTATTTGTAAATTCAGACTTATCCATTAAGGAGGCTAGAGATCCAAGTCTACCCTTACCGTTATTTAATCCATAGTTAGGGAGAGAAAAAATTGAGTCATACATTTTACAAGGAGATTTGTGTGGAATTGAACGTGAAAACCTTGTCCGTCATTTGAAACCGTTACCACTTTCCGCGTTAATAACCACTACGCTTACTGACTCTCCGCAATTTTCTGTGATTTGTAGTTCTTAATAAATTTTAACCTTTTCTCTTTTCTTTTAAACCCTCTTTTGACATCCATTTAATCGAGCTCAGTAAGTATGTTAGGCGTTGTTTGCCTCAATTCGGCTTGACCTCAATCTGTCCTGTGAGTATCAAATTTTTCAATCCTTATTTCCTCATTATGTACCCCAGTAATTTCAACTGGCGCTTCCTGATGTTAGATACAAGTTTCCTTTTTGTTTTCATTTTCTCTAAAACCTCGTTGTTGCCCACATGTTCTGTCCATAGTATCCTCAGCATCCTTCTGTAAAACCACGTTTCTGTTGCTTCAGGTCTCTTCTTCATCTTTGTGGAGATTGTTCAGCATTCACTGCTATATATGAATACTGATATTACATAACATTTCGATACTCTTTTCTTTAAATAAAAACAAGCTCATATTCGTCAGCTCGTAGGAATAAACATCTTTTCCACCTTGAAATTCATTTTAGATAAGAAGTAAAAAAATAACTAAAAAAAGATTCCCAAAAGACAATTTATTCTATGCAACTAAAAAGAGTAATTCTTCTATTCGAATGAAAAGGTTCTGACTAGGAGTATTGCCAGCGGAGGGTCTGTAATGTGATCGATACCGACTTGGCAGACCGCCTGCAGTCTCTCTCTCACCGGCGCGACGTGGCTTCCCTGTGTCTATTCTATAAATACTTTCACGGCTTCTGCTCCGATGAACTTAGATCACTGGTGCCTCCTAGGTTCGAATTTGCACGATTGGCAACTAGATCCCACCCTTTTACAGTGAAACCGATAAAATGTAACCGCATCTTCTACTCCAAAAGTTTCTTTTCTCGCACTTCCCGACTGTGGAATTCCCTTCCACATGATTGCTTTCCCGGCGGCTACAATCTCCAGGAGTTTAAATGTAAGGTCAATAGACACCTCCTAACACACTAACTCGCTTCCATTCTTTCAAACACTCTTCCCATCCACCCAACCCCCAGCCTCCGTATCCATACCCATCTATCACCCCCCTTCTGACATTTCCTATATCTAACCACTCTCTCTCTTTACCTTCCCCTATGTAGCCCCAAGCGCAATAGTGGCAGTGGAATGCCTTGCTTGGGGTGAAATGATTAAAAAAAAAATTATTCAAAACATATATCCTAATTCTTCAGTCAGTATCTTTTAGCAAGCAGGCTCTCTAACCTTCTTAGTTATACAGTGATAATGTGTAATTTGATAGGTACTGATCTGGCAACTCGACTGCAGCCACTTCCCCATCGTCGAAATGTGGCCTCCCTTTGTCTGTTCTATAAATACTTTCATGGCTTCTGCTCGGATGAGCTTAAGTCACT
This sequence comes from Ascarosepion bandense, assembly GCA_037127315.1. Lineage (NCBI taxonomy): Eukaryota > Metazoa > Mollusca > Cephalopoda > Sepiida > Sepiidae > Ascarosepion > Ascarosepion bandense. The sequence goes on from JBBBDQ010000354.1 coordinate 2,761,645, forward strand.
GATGCCTCCTCAACAGGTGTTTACCCGTGCAACCAGACTGGCAACTGGGTCCCACCCATTCACAGTCAGGTTAGCCAAATGCAGACGACAATTCTACTCCTGCAGCTTCTTCTCTCGCACTTCCCGCCTGTGGAACTCGCTCCCGTATTCTTGCTTTCCTGACGGCTACAACCCCCAGAAATTTAAATGCAAAGTCAATACTCATCTACTAACCACTGGACTCTAGCTCTCTCCCCACCCCTGTATAACCCTCCCTTTCTCTCCACCTATGTATCTGTCATCGCATCTGCTTTCTATTGTTCCTTTCTAACTAGTTTGTACTCCTCACTCTTTTCTAATTAATCTTTTTACATTTATGTAACCCCCTGCACATCAGTGGCGTTTCCGCCTTGCTCGGGGTGAAATGACTAAAAAAAAAAAATTATTCGGACGATTATATTTCCCCTAGGTTTTTGGGTATACGAACGGTTAATAGTACATGAAATGGAATAGGCAATCCAAGTTCAAATTTTAACTGAGCTAGTTTCTTGGGAAAGGCATGAATCCATTTCTTCTTTTTCCTTTTTCTTCTTCTTCTTCTTCTTCTTCAGTTCTGAGTAAAATAAAATAAATTAAGCCTCTCGGCTGAAATAGAAATCAGTCTAGGAGAAGGCAACGGAAAACCATTCCATTATTATGGCATTGTACAGTGTACAGGAAACAAGAAAAAGAAGTTGTTGAAAGCCATGGTTGCCTACATTTTCAATGGAAATTGTACTTAGAGATTGATAAATAGAGAGAGTGATTATTTTTTCTTTGTCTTTTTTATCGTTGCATTTCGACCGATATGCTCTTTCACCTCCCGTGTTTGAAGACATGAAAAAAAGTCACTATCTTTTAAAAATATTTAATCTAATATTCTAATCTCTGATTTTTTACGCTCCATTTTACGCTTCATCTCACTCGCTTTTCCACTGCGTAACGTAACTTATCTGTGTCGTTTTCATAAATATTTTCATGGCAATTGTTCTAATGTGCCTTCTTCACGGGCACCTCTACCTCATGAATTTAAGCGTGCTACTACATTGGCAATTAGGTCTCATCGTTTTACTGTTGAAATAGTTAAATGTAACAAAGGATCTGGTTTCTTCTCTCGTCATTCTCACACGTGAAAGTGTCTTCCGCCTTCTGGCTTCCCTCGAACCTGCGATCTTTAAAAAATAAATAAATATAATATCAATCATCATCTTCAGTCTTGCTGAATCCCTTTCTTTTATTGTCCTTTCTCTTCATTTACGTATTTTTCATTTTCTTTCACTCTCACTCTGCGTCTTAGTGGCTTTATCGCCTTTCTTCAGGCGAAGCGATTAAAAGTAATCACTACGCTCCTGAAAGTGAGATCTTCTGGAGCTTTCCTAATGGTATCTAAAATTCAAAGTAAAAGTTTACAGTTAATTGCTGATTCTGACGAGTATCTTGATCATTTTTGTTTCTGTCATTAATCTATAATTGATATAATCTCTAGCTTGTTCAAAGTTGTCGCAGGTCGAGGGATGAATATTTGGCATTATTTTATTATTTATTCAAACTGTTATTTTCATCTTTGTTGAGATTGATATAATTTCAGTTGATACACTTTCAGATCTCCTAAGTGTAATTTGAGTTTAGTAATCTTTTTTTCAATTTCTACGAATTTTTTTTTTAATCATATCACCCCGAGCAAGGCGGTAACGGCACTGATTTGCAGGGGGCTACATAAGAGTGAAAAGATTGGAAAAGAGAAAACCGGAAATCGCATCCTAAACAGGAAACAAGGGATGAGCCTCTTCACCTGTTCAACAGACGTAGGTGGATGTGAACCGGGCGATAGTTTAGTCTATCTACTCCAAGGAAACTTAGCATCATGAAAACAGCTGAAGTTCCTGGGACACGCAACAAAGGAAGGAGAGCTTAGAGAAACGGATACTCACAGGACGGATAGAAGGAAAGAGAGGCAAGTGAAAACCGCATGTAATATACTTGAATAACAAATGGATAGTAGAGCGTGGTTTAGAAGAAATAACAGGGTAAAGTGTATTATGAGAAACAGTGGACTGGAGGACCATGACTGTCTATGTTCTGAATGGACATAGCACATAAAAGACGAATATCCTTATTGCTGTTGTTTTGATCTCTACATTTTGGTCGGTGAAATTTTACACCATCTCCGCAACAATATTTTTAAAAAATTAAAACGCCGCTGATTGTAATCACCGATAACGTCATTAAATGGTTATTTATATCAAAATCACGGGGTCTCCCAAAATTAATTAAATAAAAGGTTGATATATTAAAAGTTCTAGGTATCATTTTTTTATTGTAAAATTGGTAGCACTGTAATTTAATAGAATCGCAGTGAACAGCTGGCAAAGAATATAAATTGTTCTAATGTTTATATATTTGTTTAATGTTATCAGCCGGTTACTGTCATCAAAAAAGGACATGTCACCAAGGGGAACATGAGAAACTTCTCATCTCTTTTTAAGAACAAAATAATAGTCATATGAAGGCGTGATGAAAGCGATCATGTCTCGAAAGAAACATGACTGACTAGGCATTAGATCTCTTCGTCTTTGGGGAAGAATCACAAAACCATGCCTGATGTGCCAAAGACTAGCAAGATCAATGTAACAAAGATGAGAATACGCATTCCAGCGATTCATTGAATAATTACTTTATTTAAACTATTCCGAAAAAAGTACTTCAAATTTGGTTTATTTCAAAAAACACTAAAAAGAATGGCGACTTCTCAAGCGCAGCTTAGATGTTGCACAAGTCCAAAAGTAGTGAGGATCGGACTCACTACTCAGTTGTAATTGTTTGCTAACCGTTGCACCACGGCTAGGCACCTAAGAATTTGATGCTTTAGATGTATCATTTTAAGCTGAAACATTTTCTCCTTTTCCTGTCTTATTCATTGTTATTTTTACATATGACGCATTCATTCTTCTATTTTATGAAGTAGATCATTTCCATTCTATCTTTTTTTTTTCTATTAATTTTCATTTCACAATATATTCATTTTTGTTATTTATATCACAACTTGTCTTCTTCACTATATTATTGAATCTGGTAATAGCCGGATAGTTTATTTAGCAAGAATCTTTATTTTATTCAGGGGAAATTTTCCATGTACTAAGATTATAACTAATTTTGGGGGCATTGCCATGAAGTTATTTTTTCTGAAGTTTTCCGCTATATTGCCACTATCCTAAATTTCTTTGATTATTTCAGCATTAGAACGATACAGTACAGCTCCATTACATATAAAGCAACAGGTATGTGATTCCCTACAAAAATTCTGTGTGTAAGTACTTCACAATTTTTCTGCTAAAATCTATATTTTACATTTAAACTCAACCATTGGTTCATGCATTAAATATTTCCGTTACATCTCATCTAGTGCTTCTGCAATGCATTTAGATATTCTTGATAACATACAAAAAAGAATCTGCAATGTTATACGTCCAAATCTGGAATCTCGACTCCAGTGCGTTTTCCACCGCCGTAATTTAACCTCACCGTACCTTTTCAACAAATACTTTCATGATAATTATTCTGATCAACGTTCTTCTGTGGTACCTAGACTTTATGAATTTAAACGCAGTACAAGATTGGCCGTAAGGTCTCCTCATTTTACAATTGAAATGGCTAGATGTAACCGTAAGTTCTATACTAACAGTTTCTTCCATCGCACTTCTCGTTTGTGGAACTCTCTTCCATTTCCTTGCTTCCCAGGTTTTTTCATTTTCAACAATTTAAATGCGGCGTCAATCGTCGTTATCTTTTGTCCTCTTAGTTTTTGTATTTTTATTGTTCTTTCTCCTTAAAAATGTTATCATATTCTTTCACACTCAGTAACCTCCTTGCATCTTAGTAACTTTATTTTCTTGCTTGGAGTGAAATGATCAAAAGGCGTAATTATGGACTATATGAGTAAGGAAAAAGTTTCAGGAAAATGGAAACAAATAGGACGATTATAATCAAATCCGAAAGAGCTATACAGAAGATACCGCTATGCAATCATTAAATTTTGTAATTCTAACAAGATTTTTGTAAACAGAGCGATGTAATTTTTAGGATACATAATGAAGAAAGAGAGCTAGGGAAATTTGACACTCACAGAGCATATTGAACGCAAAAGTGACCTAACAAGCCCATGAAAATGGATAGCAGAACAGGAGATGGTCGGTATAGGAAAATAAAGAACTTGCTAAGATTCACAAAGGAGAGGCATGGTTGCCAACTATCCTGAATGGACACGGCACATAAAAGAATAATTTTATCGTTTCTAAATTCCTACAAGGTTAACAACAGTTTTATTACAATTCCAGCTGACTGTACTTTTTTATTTCTGTTTCTGTTCATTTTGGTTAATGTCAATTTTTAGATTTTGAGATCCTGCCATGATATTCTTAAAGACAAAATTGACCAAAGAAGGCAGAGAATTAACTTTTTATAATCATTTCACACCAAGCAAGGCAGTAATGCCACTGGTGTGCAGAGGGTTGTATAAGAGGTTAGTGGTGAGAAAGAGGAACAGGTTACAGGGGTGGAGAGAATGAATAAAAGAAGGATGAGGACATTGGTATGAATAGAGTTGCATGAGAGTAGAGTGGAAAGGTAGAAGAACATGAAGAACTGTTGTCAGGGAAAGGATGAGAGTCAATGAGTTAAAAGATGGAAATTGACATTGCATTTAAATTCTTGGAAATTGTAGCTGTCAGGAAAGCAAGTATACGAAAGGGAATTCCACAGGCGGGAATTGCGAGAAAAGAACCTGTAGAGTAGAAGTTGCGATTACATCTAATCGATTACACTGTACAAGGGTAAGACATAGTCGCTAGTCTAGTAGCACGAGTAAATTTCTGAAGAGGGGGCACCAGGGGGCTTAGCTCATCGGAACAGGAGCCGTGAAAGTATTTGTAGAAGAGACACAGGTAAGCCACATTACATCGGTGAGAAAGTAACTGGAGTTGAGTTAACAGGTTAGGATCAATTACATTGCAGATTCTCTGCTGGATTTTGTTGCGAAAACCGAGATGAATAGCAGTATTAAATGCACGGGCGAATGGTAGATTTATATGTGCAACATGGATTCAGACGTGAAAAACTTCCTGGACCTACAAAGTGAACTGACCTTCCTATCAACAGATTTAGCTAAGGATTTAATGTAGTCATTCCACTTGAGGTCGGTTGAAAGTGTAAGAAGAGGAGGTGACGTGTTTAGCTTTCAGGGACACTAGCCTGAACCATGCTGATGGCGGGGTAAGAGCGATTGTTAAAGGATAGCAGATTCGTATTAGAACCATTCAAATTTACGAGCCATTACTTACCCCAGTCCATCACAGATTGGAAATCCTTTTCATGAAGAGTAGCGAAGTTTGCTTCGTCAGCCTCGGCAGATTTCTTATCGAGGCGGGAGTAAATGGTGGTATCGTCAGCGTAGATGCCTACTTAGGAACTAATTACATCAGGTAGGTCGTTGATGGACATCAGAAAAAGCGTAGGACCTAGAATAGAGCCTTCAGGGACACCTGCATTTGTATGATAGTATCTGGAAGCATGCACATTCAATACTACCTTCATTACGTAATTTGAAAGGAAAGACTGGATTAGATCAAACAAGCGTCCAGTTACACCATAACCCTGTAGCTTGCATAGAAGGCCAGCATGCCAGACTCTGCTAAATTCTTTGAAGATATCTAATGCAACAGTTCGGGCTTTGCCGTTCTTATCTAGAGCCTGGTATATATACTCTGTGATGGTCGTTAGCATATCAGCAGTAGACCTAGTGAAGCGGAAACCATATTGCTAATCGGAAAAGAGACCGTGGGCTGTAAGATGTTGAACCACTTCAGCATTGATAATAGGAGTCCGTTGCGCACCATAACAGGTCTGGTGAAGAAGCTGTCTTTGCAGAATTTCCATCTTACCATTGCAGTACGGATGCAAACGTGGCATGAAGGAGCCTCTAGGCTGAAATATAACTCTCCTGAACATCTGCCATGAAAAAGGTGATAGAATAGTGTTGTGTCGTGGCTCGTACTATGTGACACCCGGTCGCCCGGATGTATAAAAGACAATGTGCGCTTAGTACGGGGGATGTTGGCCTTATCACGGACTTCGGGAAGTTACACCTACTACTGCGAGAGACTGTAAATATTTTCTATACATTTTGGTTGTACCACTCTGGTAATAAAGTAGTTTAGGTACATTTCTCGGCGTATCTCTTTATTCCACCATACATCAAATAGCGATTTTAGGAAAGGGTTGTCGAGTAGAAAAAACTCATCACCTATAGGGCCGCGTAAGCATTTTTTAACTCTTTCAAACATGGAGAGTGAGGAATAGGCAGCTCCGGTTTATATATTGCAGTACTAGTCCATTCTGAGTCTGATCTAACCCTTGTAAAGACAAAGTATGGTATAAGAAGAACTTATGGAGCGATGCAAGGAACCGACAATTTCTCCAGCATCTGTAGCGATAGAACGTATATCCGAGTTCCACTTGCGGTCTGTAAAATAAAGATTGGTCAACCCCAGGCCAGACATGACAACTATATTTAACTAGCAGTATAGCCCGGCGTTGCTCGGGTGTAATGAAAGCTTTAAAACTAATCCATGGTCTTGGAGCTCAGACTAAGCCTAAAGAATATTTGTGTGAAGTTTGGTGAGAATCGAATAAAAACTGTGGATTTGTATAAAGGACATACAGACAGATAAACAGACACACACACAAACATCTTGCCTTTTATATATATATATTATCGATTTTCTGCACTATTGTAAGAACTGCAACATTGAAAATTCTGAATATCGTTTCTTATGTCTTTGTCTATGAGTATCAAATTTGATTAAAATCGAACCACTCCTTCTATAACCCGATTTTGTCGATTATCGATTTTCTATATTTATCGGGGCTACCTCGACACAAAACCTAACTTAGAACACTCACAGACGCTTATAGTACAACTGTGTAAATTTTCAAGAAAATCGGTTCAGCCGTATCAGAGTCTATAGGTAACGGATACACACACACACACAAACACACAAACACACAGAGACAAAGTTCCATTTATAAATAAGTTTAGATATTTGAGCTAATCTGTCTAGTAAGGAGTCATTCTGTCAGAAGTTAAGTAATTTGCGAGCATTTTCCAGTATTTCTAGAGATCGATCATAAGTATGAATTTCATTTAAGGTTCAAATCGACTCTCAGGCAAAGAACTTAACTGAGAATACAACTGATCATCTGATATGGAGAAAATTCAAGACCTGTAATGATGAAACTAGCTTGGTTTTAGAAGTATTGAATATTGCGAGTCAGTTCCTCTACAAATTGAGCTTGTGTGAGAATGTCAGTTCTCGGAAAGAGAGATACAGAAGTATCGAAATCTGCTGCAGAATATTAACTGAGTTAATTTCATTTCATTTCTTGTTCTGTCGTTATTAATTCCGTCCATAACACAATACGAAAAAGAGAGACAGACATAGAGAGACAAAGAGAGGGGGAGGGACGGAGGGTGTGAGAAAGACAAAAAATACTCTTTACAAGAATTCAAGGTCCTACAATTTCAAAAGGAAAATTAAAATTAAAATCAGCCTTAGCTGAAAACTTAACTGACACACGTATATTTTAAAATTTATCCAATGCTATATAAAAGAAAAAATTAGAGAAAAAAAATTAAATTTTGAAAATTAAACACTCAGGAAAAGAGTCAATCAAGCTCACGAGAGATTAAATCTACTGCCATCAGAATATTAACTGAGTTGAGTGAAACTTGAAATTGAGTTTGTGTCAGATTATCAGTCCTCAGAAAGAAAGATACTAGAGGCAATGGTATTCGAATAACGCATTTACCTGAAAAAAAAATCCGGGAAGTAAACCACGCCTATCGCGAAATTGGGATATAAACAAGAAAGATGAATATAATTATGAGATCATGAAATGCCAACGATTTTTCTTTTTAAATTTTTAAATTAAATTCATCACCTTATCTTTGCTAGAAATAATAGGATTGACAGCTGGTGTCTCAAATGTCGTGCGTTCAATCTCTACGGGACGTTTATAGCCGTGGTTTTTTACTGAATTAAACTATTATTAGTAAATAATTATTACAGACACAGTTCAACTGCTAGTTAAGTACATTTTTGGGTGGGTGCACCCATAAAACGGGCTATCGTCTGCATCAAATTTCCTTCGTAACTGTTCATATATATGCCAAAATTAAGCAAAAAAAAAAAATGTCAATAATTGTTCAGTGCTGCTTTTTTTTTTTATTGAACCTTACGTAGAAGCAAAGTGACCTGACAAGGTATTTATTGAACCTTACGTAGAAGCAAAGTGACCTGACAAGGTATTTATTGAACCTTACGTAGAAGCAAAGTGACCTGACAAGGTATTTATTGAACCTTACGTAGAAGCAAAGTGACCTGACAAGGTATTTATTGAACCTTACGTAGAAGCAAAGTGACCTGACAAGGTATTTATTGAACCTTACGTAGAAGCAAAGTGACCTGACAAGGTATTTATTGAACCTTACGTAGAAGCAAAGTGACCTGACAAGGTATTATAACTCTAGCAATAAACGCAAACAAATCTTTATACAGAAGGCTGCAAGACATATTTGATAGTCTTGAGCAAATGAGCGGCAGAGCGAGGTTTGGGAGAGACACCAAGAGGGAAAATATTATGAGCGACAAGAGACAAGGACAAGTGGAAGTCAATGATCGCCTATTTTCTCATGAGGCACGGTAGAAGAAGAAGAAGAAGAAGAAGAAGAAGAAGAAGAAGAAGAAGAAGAAGAAGAAGAAGAAGAAGCTATATTGTAAGAAAATTATTCAAGGGGTTAAGTTTTTAATATTTACGAATTTACGATTTCACTACCTAAAGATCATAAGAACCCACATATATCCGAAAAAGGCCGGAGAGTAAATAATATCTTTCTCAAAAATGGGATGTAAACAAGGACGAAAATAATCATTTAGCGAATGAAAGCATCAAATGCCAACGATTTTTTATTTTAAGTCTTAAAATTAAAGTAAGCATCTTCGTTAGAAATAATAGGGTTGTCAGCTGGTGTCTCGGATGCCGTGAGTTCGATCTTTATAGGATGTTCACCACCACAGCTTTATACCAAACTGTTATTAGTATATAAATGTTACGGATATGTATATTGGTTTAATATGGTGACTCACTACCATGTCTTTGTGTTAGACTAATTCAGTCTTAATAAATACTTATACCTACAATAAAACGAAAAAAAATGTCTGTCGCTCAAAAAGGGTTTCATTGTGAAAATAGTTTTTCTTAGCAATTCATTTTTATTATAAATAAAATTTTTATCGTTTTTTTTTTTTATATAACGATTTTAACACTTCACAATTTTCTATCCTTTGTAGCTCTAAGTAGTATTTGGTCATTTGTTATCTCAGTATGTTCTGTCATCAACAGATAGATTATTCGCTGTCCCTCTCTATTCATTTTTCCTTTATGTCCCGTGAGTGTCAAATACACCAAGTCCCTTTTCCTCGTTAATTGCTCCAGATATTTCAAACATATACTGATTCTAGGTATAAGCACCGTTTTTGTTTCCTTCAAATTTTCGTTGTTTCTCACATTATCTTTTCATGGTATTCTAAGCATCCTTCTGAATAACAACATCTCTGTTGTCTCAAGTCTGTTCTTCATCTGCGAGGAAATCTTCCATCATTCACGACCGTATAGAATTATTGATATTACATAGAAGTATGACACTCTTTTTTTTCTTTCTAACGAAATTTTCCAATTTCTTAATACTTTGTTTAGTTTTTTTTAACTTCACTATAATGTCCCCACTTTTGAAAATTGCACCCTGTCGTCATTATGTTTTGGCCACGTTGCTGCAACCAGTACTTACCTTTTATTAATGTTATTTGGTACCTGGAAAACCCCAAGTGTTCGATTCTTAGCAAAATAAACGTTGATATAGAAGGTTGCTTTTGGTTATGAGATTTTAGATAATTCTTTACATTTCTCATTCAGCATTATTTTTCTTCTAATTCTTTTTAGTAATCTTCCCTCAATACTAGGCTCAAGAGCCACTTAAGATAGCAGTTAATACATGAGGTGTATGATATGAACGAGGGTGGAGAAAGTCGGAAATCAAATTTATGAGGTAACAGTGGATGTATAACAACCCAGGACGAAAGAAGTTAAAATAGTAGGGTTCAGGAAAGTTCATCCATGGCAAGGAGCTTTTAGAGTCGAACTTCTATTCCATTGATGCATGCGATCCAACTTGAAAACCTTTTTGAAACCTTCTATTGCATTCAAATCGAGTGAACGTTCTTTATTTTTAACTTCTGTGTTATTATTTTTTTATCTAGTAAACAAACAGAAAGAAATCAGTTTACAATGATGCACCATGCTAGCAAGAGAAAACATGCGGAGCAAACCAAAATTCTAAACAATCAGAACTTAGACGATCCAATTTCTCAGCTTGGTAACAAAGTTCTTTTTGTCCCCTGTTACTCAAAGATGGATGCCGTGATATATTGATGGTCCAAATATTTTAACCCAAAACAGTTTTAGATTGTAGAACAACAAACCAATCATCTACACTGATAAATGATCGAAATTTCAGCATTTAGACAGTCCAGTTCATCTGCTATGTAGCGAATTTCTTTCTGTCCCTATTAATCTATATAAGCCCCACTAACCCTAGAGATATTCCCAAAATTTCATCGTAACAATGTTTTATATTTTGAAACTAACTCTAACCATCCAACCACACTGAGAAATAATCAAAAATTCATAAAAGATTTATTTTTTATTTTTGTTTACCAAATAAAAGATCCAAGAGCCACACAAAGTAGAGAGATACTGAATAAATTTGGTGAAAGTAGATAGGATGTGCGGTGGATATCCGCTCGGAACGACAACTCGGGGAGCTGAGTTCAAATTCCAGTTGAATACGTTGCATTCACTTACGCACAAATACCCTTGGGAAAGGTATTAATCCGTCTAATTCTTCCAGTTATGGGTTAAATAACAGGACAGATCGGGTTCTATAGCCTTGGTCGGCAACCAGTCTACCGCAGAAAGCAATGGCAACCTACTGCGGGATAATCTCCTTCCCAGTCAGTCATGTCTCTTTCGAGACATGATCGCCCAAGCGTGTATCACGTATGGCATTTAACTGAGATAACTGTTGATCAAAATTTGAAAAGTTTAAGATTGTATCGATCGGGGGAGCATTCTCTCGGGAGTCTGTTCTGTAATGTGACACACCTTGTGAAGAAGCTGTCCGAATAGATTTCCTTTCTTATTAATGGAATACGAAGGTGGCGTGGGTGATTCAACCCTGTATATGTTACATGTAAAGGTCTGGACTGGTGGAAATAAGGAATATACCTCATCAGAACAATGAACGTGAAAATAGCGATAGAGTAAAAAGAAGCAAACCATGTTTCGTCTGTCGAAAAAGGATTGTAGGATGAAGAATAATTTCTCATCCACAAGACCACGTAGACTCTTTTGAACTCTATCAAGGCTGGATAATGAGGCTTGGGTAGCTCCGATTCAGATATGGCAGCTATCCTCCATTTTTTGTTCTGATCTGGCACTTGTAAAGATAGACAATGACGAAGGGATCAAATACAAGAAGACGATCATTTCCCATAATCTCTTTTCACCCTGTTTTTGAATTTCAGTGAGGTTTTTAGGAAAATCACCCCTGTCCTAATACTTTTGCACACTACCAGTAGTCTGCAAAAGTGTTGGGACAGGGGTGATTTTAAACTTTATTTTGATGCCTCATAAAAGATGGAATGGTTCTTGTCCTAATACTTTTGCACAGTACTATATATATATATATATATATATATATATATATATATATATATATAATTAAATTTGTCTTTAAATTAAAAATACATTGCGACACGGAAATTTCTATGTTTCGAGTTTCCTATCTCGTCATCAAGCAATGTTAGATGATTGTTGTGAAAATGATTTTCATTTAAATATAAGAAACGTATTGTTTCTTATATTTAAAAGTAATTTCAAAGCTTTACCTCCATAAAGCGAGTGGCGGCGACGGAATCGAAATCATTGTCCTGATGAAATGTTCCCCTGAACTTTCCTCTATTCTCTCTAAACGCTATAACTACTGCCTCTCTGCTTCTGCTGGAAGTCCTCCTCCGTGCTTCAAATATATGAAAACACTGGTGAACCCTTTGACTCCTCTAATTATTGCCCTATCATCCTCCTACTAATTTTTGGCAAAGTATTCGAACCCATCATCAACACTGAGGTGGTTCAACATCTCACAGCCCACAGACTCTTCTCTGACAAACAATATGATTTCTGCTTCACCACGTCTACTGCTGCTATGCTCATGGCCATCACTGAGTATATACACCAGGCTCTCAACAAGAACGGCGAAGCCCGAACTGTTTTTCTAGATATCTCCAAAACATTTGACAGCATGGATCGGATATATGGGTTTAATTTAAAGTCTGAAGTGAACTTGAGCCGCAACAGACGTTCAAAGTAAGGAACCTCAGGGATTAATCATTTTCCCAAAGGTATTTGCACGTATGTGAATGCAAAGAATTCAACTGGAATTCGAACTTGGCCCTTCGATTTTTCTTTTCAAGCCGATATCCATTGTACCACAACGCATATAAACACCGTTTAGATATACCTATAACTAGCAGTATAACCCTGCGTTGCTCAGGTGTAATGAAAGCTTTAAAACTAATCCATGGTCCGGGAGCTCAGACTAAGCCTAAAGAATATTTGTGTGAAGTTTGGTGAAAATCGAATAAAAACTGTGGATTCGTATAAAGGACATACAGACAGATAAACAGACACACACACACAAACACCTTGCCTTTTATATATATATATTATCGATTTTCTGCACTATTGTAAGAACTGCAACATTGAAAATTCTGAATATCGTTTCTGATGTCTTTGTCTATGAGTGTATCAAATTTGATTAAAATCGGACCACTCCTTCTATAACCCGATTTTTTCGATTATCGATTTTCTATATTTATCGGGGTACCTCGACACAAAAGCTAGCTAAGAACACTCGCAGACGCTTATAGTACAACTGCGTAAATTTTCAAGAAAATCGGTTCAGCCGTTTTGGAGTCCATAGGTAACGGACACACACACAGACACAGAGACACATACACACACAAAAAGTTCCATTTATAAATAAGTTTAGATTGAGGTATTTTACTGTTTCGTGAGCTGGTTGATCAACGGTGGTGTATAAATTGGTTGGTTTGTGTAAAGAAATCCTGAATACGGAATTAGCTTCCAGTACAATACAAACAGAGGATATGCGCTGTCGTGTAATAGATAAAAGTTACTAAATTCTGTAAATAAAACATTACTTTTCATAAAAAGTCAACGAAGACTTTATCAAGGCGTTAACAGTTGCTGATTTTTTTAAAAAATCTTCTCACCCTAAGCAAGGCATTCTCCTGCCACTGTTTCGCAGGGAGTTACATAGGGGAAAGTGATGAAAAAGGAGGGTTAGTTATGGGAAATGTCAGGAGGAGAGTAATAGACGGATAGAATAGGGGGTAGAGTAGAGGGAAAAAAGAGATTGAGAGAATGGATGCGAGTTAGTGAGATAGAAGATGTCTATTGACCTTAGATTTAAATTCCTGGAGATTGTAGCTGTCGGGGAAGCAAGTATATGGAAGGGAATTCCACATGCAGGAGGTGCGATAAAAGAAGCTGTTAGAGTAGAAATTGCGGTTACATTTTATCGGTTTCACTGTAAAAGAGTGGGACCTAGTTGTTAATCTAGTAGCTCGTGTAGATTCATACCTAGGAAGCACCAGTGATCTAAGTTCACTGGAGCAGAAGCCGTGAAAGTATTTATAGAAGAGGCACAGGGAAGCTACGTCACGCCGGTGAGATAGCGACTACAACCTATTTTCTAGGCAAGTACTCCTTTCCTAGGTGGCAGGTTGACGCAACACAATTTCCTACGTCCGTTATCCATCAACTGGCTTTATGGTTGTTTAAAATAAGACTAGCATGTATAAAGAAACGCAAGTGTGGCATAAAAATAATGGTAAATAAAGTTGGCGAGCCGATAATCATATTGCGGTATGAGCTGTTTAGAATCATTCCAGATTAATCACTTAAAAAAGATATCTATATATCTATTTTAGACTATATATTATCCTCTACTACTAAAGACATTTTTTTTTAATCATATCACCCCAAGCAAGGCGATACCGCCACTGATGCGCAGGGGGCTACGTAAGAGTAAAAAAGACTGGAAAAGAGAAAGCCGGAAACCACATCCTAACCAGGAAACAAGGGATGAGCCTCTTAACCTGTTCAATAGACGTGGGTGGAGTGTGAACCAGGCGATAGTTTAGTCTATTTACTCCAATTGAAAAAAAAGAAAAGAGTGAAAAGATTGGAAAAGAGAAAACCGGAAACCGCATCCTAAACAGGAAACAAGGGATGGGCCTCTTAACCTGTTCAATAGACGTGGGTGGAGTGTGAACCAGGCGATAGTTTAGTCTATTTACTCCAATTGAAAAAAAAGAAAAGAGTGAAAAGATTGGAAAAGAGAAAACCGGAAACCGCATCCTAAACAGGAAACAAGGGATGAGCCTCTTAACTTGTTCAATAGACGTGGGTGGAGTGTGAACCGAGCGATAGTTTAGTCTATCTACTCCAATTACATAGTACCGTAAATGGATATCAAGAACCTTTACTGAAAGCAAACAATCTGCATACAGACAGGAAATGAGTTCAGCAGATATACAAAAATAGAAAGAGGTGAAAGACAAGGATGTCTCTTCTCGCCGGATTAATTCAACCAATACAGCCAAGGCAATTCTGAGAGAACTAAAAGTCCTGCCAGGATTTGTCATTGGCGGCCACAAGTTTAACAACATAAAATATGCAGATGGCACAGCGTTGACATCAGACACAAAAAGGAAACTACAAAACCGCCAACAGAATGTATTAAAGAAAAGTGAGAAGAAAGGACTAAACACAAACTAGAAGAAAACTGAGTGCATGGTCATAAGTAAGAAGAGGAGCTGAAAATATCAATTACAAGTTGGTGATACTGAAATCAACCAGAGACAGAAATTTGAATAGCTGGGAACAGAGGACGGAAAGTGCGACACTGAGATCCGAAGGTATGTTGTATGGTCATAGATGCATTCTAGAAGCTGAGCAGGTTATTGAGACAGGGGTGTTTCGTTGGAAACAAATGAAAGATTACGGTTATTGTTATGTGATGTCTGTCCTTTAATATGGCAACGAATACTGGACAATTTCATTAAAGATGAAGGAAAGACTTGAAGCAACAGAAATCTGGTTCTACAGAAGGATGCTGAGGATACCATGGACCGGACATGTTAGCGACGACGAGGTTTTGGAGAGGATGGAAACGAAAAGGAAACTGATACTTAACATCAGGAAAAGAGAGATAAATTTTCTGGCAAATGTAATGAGAAATGAGGGCTTAGAGAAACTGATATCCACAGGAGAAAATAGAAGGAAAGATAAACAGAGGAAAAAACTTATGACATACTTGATGGACTTGAGCAAATAGATGGCAGAGCAGGGTTTCAGAAAAGTAGCAAGAGAAAGGGTGTTAAGAGCTACAAGGAATAGGATCATGTGGAAGGCCATGATCGCCTACCCCTTCAAGAGACACAACCCATAGAAGAAGAAGGTAGTCGATCAGTCTGATACTACTAGTAACACTAATCCTAATACTGCTACCAATCAGTCAGTTAGGTGCCATACATGATAGACGCTTGGGCGATCGTGTCTCGAAAGAGACATGACTGACTGGACAGAAGATTATCCCGCAGTAGATTGCCATTGCTTTCTGAGGTAGACTGGTTGCCGACCAAGGCTATAGAACCCAACCTGTCCTGTTAATTAACCCATAACTGGAAGGAAGAGAGGGATGAATACCTTTCCCAAGGATATTTGCGCGTAAGTGAATGCAATGAATTCAACTGAAATTCGAACTCGGCTCCCCGATTTCTCGTTCCGAGCCGATATCCAATGCACCACAACGCACATCCTACTGCTACCAATACTAATACTAATACTAAAACTACAGCGTGTTTGTTGTCTTGGCCGTCTAGGTTCTCTGGGCTGCTGTCAAAGGGCACACATCATAAAAAGTGAACCTCGGCTGCGCGAACTGATTTATTTTCATGAGTGGAAGAGGTGAAGAGTAAGCAAATATATTGGTGTTAGTAGAAAAAAAAAGATATTGGAAACAAATTTACCTGAAATAAAAAATTGCAAAAACAAAATACGTAAAACAAAACAAAACAATAGAGTAAAAAGAAAAATAATTAACCAAGAGAAAGGACATGCTGGAATGCGAGACATTTTTAGAAATTTTTATCTTTTTTTTAATCTTTCTTTAATATATATATATATATCTGTAAATAATAACATCGTGTTTTTTTCGTTTCTTTTCAGGGTTTATGGTTTGTAATGATTATTAACATCTTTGGGGTTTTATTTTTCATGGAAAAAGTTTTCATCTTTCGAGATCAAATAGAATGTCAAATGGAGCCACCGGAAAGGCTTAGATCTCGAACAAGAATATTTAAAACAATTCGTTTTCTTTCTTCATCGTCTCCATGATTTTTTTTCTTTATTTTTCTCCTTCTCTGCTTCATTATGCTTTTGAGTTTCTGTGGGAAAGTACCTTCGGCTATTATGATTTAAGTTAAATATATATATATATATATATATATATATATATATATATATATATATATGTGTGTGTGTGTGTGTGTGTGTGTGTGTGTGTTTTAATTATAATTATCTAGCATCTATTCTTATTAATTTTACTTATAATGATTTTTTCTTCGCTGATCCAGTAACTTTGC
The DNA here is from genome assembly GCA_037127315.1 of Ascarosepion bandense. Taxonomy (NCBI): domain Eukaryota; kingdom Metazoa; phylum Mollusca; class Cephalopoda; order Sepiida; family Sepiidae; genus Ascarosepion; species Ascarosepion bandense. The sequence continues at coordinate 2,778,567 of JBBBDQ010000354.1, forward strand.
GTTTATTTTTTCAATCTCGTATTCAGCAGCATATGCAATATATATATATATATATATATATATATATATATATATATACTTATATGTTCATTCAAACGTACATGATACATTCTCATTCATTCGTAGACATTTGCAATCCAAATATATATGTGAACATTATCAAGATCAGACACATATATATATATATACTTATTTCCATATATACACCCATATGCATATATCTACTTAACTATATATATATATATATATATATATATATATGGTAGTTTGTACAAAAATACATGCAGATATGAGCGAATATTTGTTCACATAAGACATATATATACCTATACGTATATATATATATATATATATATATATATATATATGCACGTACACACACATTATATATATATATATATATATATATATATGTAACTACGTTCTTATATTTGTCAACCTGAAAGCACATTCATATATGTCCACATACATGTCTGTATGCACATAAACATGTAAATATGTGCATTTATATTATTATCAAACCAAAATATACATAGATAAATATAGATAGATATGTATATATATGCATACAACCATAGACATATAAGCATACACGCAGAAACACATGCACAAATCTGATGCATATATATATAATTGATTATATCTTCCATTCATGTTCCCTCCTTTCACACACACGCACGCACGCACGCACACGCATATATATATATATATATATATATATATATATATATACTTGTTTCAAAATTAGGATTCGAGATGGTTTTTTTTAATTAATTCTTGCTTAAGTTTGAATTCCTTACAACGAATCTGAAATCTAATTAAGTTTGAGGAAAATATATATTTGTGTCCCTTCTAAAATAGGTCCAGCATTTGTTTGCTTTTTATAAATAGTCAAGTTAAATTAAACTGAGAGATTTAATTACGTCTAGAAAGAAAACATCACAGTTATTTTTCAGAGTTCGTTAGTCGTTATTCAAAAGGGTCAATCCGTTGTTTTTGAAGATCTTGTTGCGGGAGTATCGGATTCTGAATGATTTGAGCGTTCCTCTCTTCATTATTCTTAATTTGTTTCTTGATTTTAGATTGTTTTTCCCCGCTATGAGACATTTCAAGGTCTTTTCTTTTGATATTTCTCTAGTTGATTTCTTCACTTTTTTTTTTCAAAAATAAAACTTGCAGTTATTTTGTTTATTTAGTTCTTTACTTAAATCTATGGAATAAATTTTGGTCGATTTTCTTTCCTTTTATTTTCAATGGAGTTGGAGATGGGGTTTTTTTCGCTATTTTTCCGTATTTTTTTCACTTTTCTTGTTCCCTTCCTTTTTTTTAATTCGTGCCTTTATCCTTTTATTGTTATTTATTTTCGATTTGTTCCTGTTCACTGTGCCTGATCATGAAGGTTCGGTAAGAGACGTGCGTGGGCCGGGCCTGTTTCAGATGGAATGGCTTCACGTTTCCCAATTCGAACGAACCTTGAGCCGACCGAGAGGAAACCGCGCGGGTTGCTTCGGTTGTCAATGCCGTAGGGACCCCGGCCGATCCTAACAAAAGAAGACGCTGGGATCTTTCCGATCCGGAGAAAGGCATTCGCTCGTTTCGCCACACTTTCCGAAGGGACGTCAATTTCGTCGGTAGCGATCTCTTCGTTTGCGGCTGTCTCATCGTCAAGGTTCCCTGCACTTTTACCGATTCTCAGGAATGTTGATGGGTTGGATCGACCAATTCGGAGAAAAGAACTACCTCTCTTGGGGACCTCGTCATTATCGATACTACTACTATCGCTCAAGGATGACGGGTCGTCGACCAAATCCCCAAGTTCAGGATTTTCAGCAGCTGAACTTTTCCCGATGCGTAGAAACATGCTAGAGGGAGCCTTGCCGATCCGAACGAATTGACTGAGCGGATTTCTTCCAATGCGTAAGAAAGAACTGGCGCCGCCACGTCCGATCCGGATAAAGTGACTTCCGCGGCCGATCCGAAGGAACTGGTTGGCTCTTTTGATGTCGTAAGGGCTATCGGACACAGATCGACCAGACGGTTCGTCAGCTGACTCAACAGCAGCTCCTGCTGCGTTGACTAAATCTTCACCGTTGGAAGGGCTCTCCGCTCGCACAAAACTAGCCCATTGGGTCATCAGGACTAATACTCCGACTGTCCCTAAAATAAGGATTTTCCAAAATCTTACCATTTTTTGAGTTGGCTGGAAAGAAAAGAAGAAAAAGGGAGTGTTATTAATAGAATGCAAATATGGTCTTTCCTGCTGACATGACACACACACATAAGCATAGATACATATCCACACAAAAACATATATATATATATATATATATATATATATATATATATATATATATATTGTAAGAAAGTTATGGAACACGAAGTTTATAGACCCACTGTTCATGCATTTACTTTTATAAAGAGTGCTCGATACAGCGTAGAGCTTTATATTGTAATGGTTGTTACAATGGTTTATAAAAACATAGTATCACTACACAAAAACTTTAGCGTTTCGGAGCTACGTTTGCTTCTCATCTGGTGATAAGTAACTCATCACTAAATGAGGAGCAAACGTACCTCCGAAACGCGAAGATTTTTGTGCAGTGATACTATGTTTTTATAAACCATTGTAACAATCATTACAATATATATATATATATATATATATATATATATATATATAACACCTTAATAAGATATCACCAAACTACGTAAAAAAAAAAATTAATTGACTACTAAATATGAAAAATCGAACAAATGCTGTAGCGAAGACATATACAGAAATCAGAAATATTTTCTTTGCCATTTAAGTACTAATAAAAAAAATATTATCCAAAATAGAAATAAACAAAAGTTACGAAATAAACCTATATTTTGAAAACTTAAGAAAACCCCAGAATATTCTGGAAGATTAGCCTAATTTTATGTCGTTTCTGACCCCGGAAATAACTTTCTTATATTATCATTTGACACTCAGAGATGAAACATAAACAAAAGAAAGAAAAAGAATAACGGCAGAGAATAAGAAGACGAGTAAAAAACAAAAACAAATAAAAAAGAAGGAAATATTCGAAATAACCACGACATCAATAAATGTGCACATGCGCAAATGAAAATAGAATGGTTCTTTTGTTATTATTACTTTGCAAAATTTTACAAGGCAAGAAGACAAAGATGAACTCGTCCGAATCACCCTAAATGTTTTTCATTCTTTCATTGATGAAAATGCAATATAGGTAATTATTAAATATTCATAAATTCATTAATGCACATGCTAACAAAAGAAGCATTCTATTTTCATTTACAATTATTCAATTCGCAATAAATACTAAAAAATAGTATGAAATACATCATTTTTTTAAAACACTAGCTTGGTCTAAAAATTATGTCCGGTAGTATATATATATATATATATATATATATATATATATATATATATATATATTATTTGGAAATGAGTTATTTCCGCAACCTAGGTTTTAAACTTTCGGTATCTTTAGGCAATTTACAATTGTAAATCGCCTGAACAACCTAAAAATCCTAAGTTACGGAAATAACTCATTTGTAAATGAAAAATATTCAGACGTTCTACAATATAAATGTACTCAACATTTTTTAATACAATTGTTTTACTTTATTTAATTATGACTAAAAACTATATATATATATATATATATATATATAGAGAGAGAGAGAGAGAGAGAGACAGAGTGGGAGGCAGAGATAGATTGTTATATATATATATATATATATATATATATATATCAAAATAATAACTAAATAGACTCTGTAAGTATGTAGGCTGTAAATTTATACTAAGATAAACCTTCAAAAAAACCACTAACAAACAGAACCTAATTCCGTTATAATCGGGTGCACTGAGGCGTCGGATAAATGGGGAGAAAAAAAGAAAGCCGCGGAACAAGAACAAAACATTCAATACTCCGCAGTAAAGAAAAAAAAACCCCAAACGGAACCAACCACAAGAAAAAGTGCTCGATACAAAGTACAAAAGATATACAAAAGTAGAGCAAAGACACACGAAAAAAATCTAAAGCGAGCCAAAACCTACCGCGGTTTCACACTACGGATCGTCAGGGCAAAGGCTAAACCACTAAAGATAAAACCAAATAAATAGATATGCACAAGATAAGGAGGAACCATACCAACAACAAAAAGGGGGGGTTAGAACAAAGAAAGCAAAACACACTAAATATATATATATATATATATATATATATATATATATATGGATATCAATAAATATACGTATGGATTTACACGCAAGTACACGCACATATATGAATATATTTCTGATATTAATAAACCATTGGTGAATATAACATAAAAGAGCTATAAAGTATATATTAATAAATATACATATTATCCTATGTCTATAGAACAACTCGGAGTTTCATGCACTATGCTATCATCTAGTGCTTATTATGAACTGGTCGTCCTGGGATTTGAATTTTTGGTTCTCGCGTTGTTCATGGTAGGTATGTAATATAACACTGAGATGCTATTTTTAATTTTTCAATCGTATAATTTGATTTGATTTGGAGTAAAACTTAAACATGAGACAGGAAAGTAAAATTTTAAAAGTTCAATTGCATTAATAGGTAGAATATTTTTAGGGAAAAGGTTGTAGTTTTTGTGCCTCTGAGTCAATTACTTGTTTAAAGTTGAGGAGAAAAAAAGATGTTAACAAAAAATAAAAAAGACAGAGGGAAGCCGCATCACGTCGTTGAGAAAATGGCTGAAAGCGGGCTGCCAGGTCATGATCGATTATATTGCAGATCCTCCTTTTGATTTTGTCGAGAACCTCAAGATGAATAGCAAGAGCACTCGACCTGGTACAGTAACAGTATTCAATGCTCGAACGAATGGTAGAGATATAAATGTGCAAAGTGGATTCTGACGAGAAAAAAATCTTTCTGGACAGACACAGTGACCCATCTTTTCTAGCAGTAGATGCATCTATGAATTCAATGTAGTCATTCCACTTGAGGTCATTTGAGAGAGTGACGACAAGGAGACGCACTGAACAGTGATTATGCTAAAAATAAACTTCAAAGAGAAAAAAAGAATTACTACATTTTGATGTCAATTTTATTTCTCTATCTGATATAAAACTACTGCATGAGATGAGAGACTTTATTCATCAATCGTCATACTTTTAACAAAAATAAATTTCCTTGATTTTTATCTTCATTTCTTCAAGACGTGGGTGATCATGGCTCTCCACAACTTCATTTTTTGTTCAGTTCATGATATTTTCAGAATCCTTCTCTAAAACCTTTTAGAAAATTGTCCAGTATTCACTGCTATATAGAAGTACACCTTATTTTGCTTAGCTTTTTGAAAGCATCTTTCGATATCTCAATGCGAACTCGGATTTTGTCACATTTTTCCGTCCTTTGTTAAAACACTTCCAAAATATTTAAATGTTCGTACTTGCTTGATTCTAGCTTCTCTAATTGCTAAGTCTGCATCTACGAAATTTAGTTCGCTATGTCATGCTAGACAACGTTTCTCGTCAGAATCTATTTTACATATTCATGTGAATACCATTCATCATCTTGCTACCATATCTGGTTTTGTGCTTAACCCTTGTATCATGTTTTTCTCCCTTTTTACTCTATTCTCATGCAGCCCTCTTCACACCAGAGTTCTAGTCCTCTTACCCACTCTCTGACACCCCCTGTAACTTCTTCCTCTTTCTTATCACTCACCTTTTATGTAACCCCCTGCGCACCAGTCGGAGTATCGTCTTGCTTTGGGTGAAATGATTACAAAAAAAAAAGTTTATATATTCTTGACAAAATACAAAGAAGAAACTGCAGTGTTGTTGGTCCTAAATAGGCATCTTGGCTACACCCCCTTTCCCACCGCCACGACGTAGCGTTTCTGTGTCTTTTCTATAAATGCTTTCATAGTAATTGTTCTAGACTTTGTGAATTTAAGCGAAGTACTAGATTGGCTTGTGGTGAAGTGGATATCGATTAGGAACAACAAATCGGGGAGCCGAGTTCGAATACCAGTTGAATTCATTGCATTCACTTATGCACAAATACCTTTTTTGAGGAAGGTTATTAATCCATAAGGTTCATTAGAAATTTTAACATGACAATTTAAAGAATATCCCTTTAATTATTGACATAATAATTTTAAGATGACAATTTAAAGAATATCCCTTTAATTATTGACATAATAATTTTAAGATGACAATTTAAAGAATATCCCTTTAATTATTGACATAATAATTTTAAGATGACAATTTAAAGAATATCCCTTTAATTATTGACATAATAATTTTAAGATGACAATTTAAAGAATATCCCTTTAATTATTGACATAATAATTTTAAGATGACAATTTAAAGAATATCCCTTTAATTATTGACATAATAATTTTAAGATGACAATTTAAAGAATATCCCTTTAATTATTGACATAATAATTTTAAGATGACAATTTAAAGAATATCCCTTTAATTATTGACATAATAATTTTAAGATGACAATTTAAAGAATATCCCTTTAATTATTGACATAATAATTTTAAGATGACAATTTAAAGAATATCCCTTTAATTATTGACATAATAATTTGAATCTAAAGCAAAGCCTTTGGAAATAATGATATAAAATTAAATTAAACGTTAGGTCTTTAGAAATGATGACAGACAGACAGACACTTCATTTAGGTTGCTTTTCTTTGACCTTAATTTAACTAGAAATCAGAGATCCGAGTTTAAATTCCTGTTAAATTAGTCTCATTCACTTACGCGCAAATACTCTTCGGGAAGTTATTATTTCATCTCTTCTCCCTCCAGGTATTGGTTAAATAGCAGGACAGATTAGGTTCTGTAGCCTTGGTTGGCAACCAGACTACTGCAGAAAGTATTGGCAACGTACTACAGGACATGATCGCATAAGAGTGTATCACGTATGGCACTTAATTGACTGACTGACTAGTTTGGTGCCAAGGTTTTATCAATGTACTGTTGAAATGGCTAGATGTAACCGTACATTCTATCCTAACATTTTCTTCTTTTTCACCTCTCGCTTGTGGCCACAGAAAGATTAACGGCGTGCTACGTTCAAATCCTGGCCAAGTTTGTTGTTGTTAATATTGTTGTTGTTCATCTTAATCTTTGTACCGTGTCCGTTCAAGGCATAAATGATCGTCACTCTTCGCAAATCCCTAGTCTTCATTCTTCTAAGTTATTTTTATCTCCTTACCATTTCTCCCAGTGTATGTTTTTCCGTCCGTTTACACAAAAATGTCAAGTAGTTTACGTCTGCCTATCTTGTCTTGCGAGTATCAATTGACAAAGCCGTCTTCCCGCTGTATATGTCCCGGAAACTTTAACTAATTTTTAAAATAATTTTAAACCAAAATGTACTTTTTTTTCTTACTTTCATCAAAATTTCTTCGTTGCTTACGTGTTCCTTCCATGGTATTCTCATCATACTTCTGTAGAACTAAGTCTTTGTTGCTTTAAGACTCATAGCCATCTGTGAGAAAATTTTCAAAACTGAAGCCATCTTATTCCAGTTATGGGTTAAATATCAGAATAGACGGGTCTATATAACCTTGGGCGGTAGTCGAACTAGAAAAGGCGAAACTCCGAAGTCAAAACTAGCTTGAAGCGGAATTATCTCTGTTAGGCTATCTTGCCACGAACAGCCCGATTACGGCAGCAGTACACTTAGTAGCGCAACAACTCTAATAGGCGACGGAATTCGTGATTGTGATTTTATAAATTACAAGGCATATGAGCCAAAAATATTGTCAATGAGATGATGAAAATTAGTAAAAAATGAAAAATATTCCAGAATGCTAAGACTGTTTAAGACAATTACAAGTCAATACGAAGTATGATGAACAATTTGCCAGAATATGAGATTTGAGTTCGAGTTTCATTGGATTCTATTTCTTTATTCTTACGTCTCACTCTTTACTTTGATGGTTGAAGAACAACTCGATCTGGATTGTCGTGATAAAAAGACAAATAAAACGAAGAAATAATAGTAATAATAATAGCTTTACCGTCACTGTCTAATGTAGACCATCAGTTACTAGTTATGTGAGCACTCAATGAGCGAATAATAATAATAATAATAATAATAATAATACAGCCCACACACGAAGGAAAACTTTATCTATGTAATGCTGGGGATGATAGGGAAGATAGAAAAACATGAAATGGAGCCATAACAACACGCCACTACCTGCCTTAGGTCTCCCAGCAGACTTGGTTGGTAGTGAGACCAAAGCAGAAATCGAAATATGATGAAAAATGACATAATAATAATAATAATAATAATAATAATAATAATAATAATAATAATAAATCGAAATCTCAAAAATATCACACATGAAGACATCAACAATTCCAGTTGGAGTTGGAGCCCTCGGTTTGAGTGTAAAAGGTATCACCCGTTATTATCAATTTCATCAAACAATGTATGTCGATATGGAAAACAACACTTTACCTCAATCATATAAATGGAACCTATAAGTCTGGTGAAATAAACACCAACAGTGGTATATTTCAAGGTGACTCTTTGTTTCTCTTACTATTTTGCATATCAGTAATAGCATTAACCAGCCTACTTAACAAAACAGAATGTGGTTATAAAATAACTCAAAAGAAAATAAGCTATCTTTTTTTACATGGATTACTTAAAGTTGTATGCTAAGAATGAAAAGGAGCTGGAAGGTCTTCTTCAAACTGTAAAATGCTTCAATGAAGACAGTGAAATAAAATTCCAATTAATAAATGTGCTGACATTACAGTTTTATGTGGATCGCTACAATAAACATCATCAATTAGCTTAGACCCTGCTGTAACAAACAAAGATTTAGAGCAAGAAAAAAATTATAAGTACTTTGGGATAAATGAGAGTGAAAGAATTCACCAAAGATTATTATAGAAAAGTACGACTGACATTAAAAAATGAATTTAAATTCTCAGAACACAATACTGGCCATTAATAACCTTGCCATACCAGTGGTCCAATATAGTTTCAAAATTTGAACAGGACTTCCAAATGACATCAGAGGAATGGATTCCAAAACAAGAAAGCTTCTTTCTAAACATAAGATGCATCATCCAAAGGCTGATGTAGACCGTCTATACATACCCCGTAAAGAAGGTAGAAGAGGTCTTATTCAGTTAGAATTGTCATGCAAGACAACAACTATTGGCTTACTAACATAGATAGAAACAACAAAGGACTGGATGACACAATTAGTCAAACAAAATGAAAACAGAAACAAAAAATATTCAACAATGAAAAGAGGTATTAAATACAAGACAAGATTTACATTTATTAGATTCTGTAGAAACCAAGAATCAACTATTGCGGCAAAACAGAAACCAAGAACAGACTATTGCAGCAAAAAATATAAAAAAGAAATCCAAGGATAAAGCTCTTGAACTGATGAAAAAACTCTGGCAAGATAAACTTCTGCATGGCCAATCTCCAGAACGTACTAGGAAACCCAGTATTGATAAAGTTAATACTCATTGACGGTTACGAGCATCTGGATTAAAGTCTGAAACTGAAGGCTTTATTCTTGCAGCGCAAGACCAAAGTCTTTTTAATAGTAACTTTCAAGCAAATATCATGCATAATAATGTGGACACAAAACGCAGGTTCTGTAATAAATACCAAGAAACAATAGACCATCTAATCTCAGGATGTTCTGTACTTTCCCCAAATGAATATAAAAATCGTCATCATAGAGTGGGGCAATATTTACATTGAACAATGTGCAAACACTTTGGAAAATGTGTAAACAAACACTGGTATGAACATTACCCGGCACCGGTAACAGAAATAAATGTCACCATTCTATGGGTTTGCACCATCTACACAGACGAAAATTGAAGCAAATAATCCGGACATTATTGTGAAAATTCAAAAAGAAAAAACTTGTTTATGAATTGATATGACTTGTCCAGCGGATTGTAACATAGCAACCAAGGAATTCGAAAAACTGTCAAAATATAAAGACCTGGAAATTGAAATAGAAAAAAATGTGGAAACTGAAAACAAGTATCGTACAAGTGATAGTAGCTGCACTTGGAATTATAAAAAAATGGAACAAAACAACACATTGAAAGAATCCCTGGAAACCACAGCTTAAGAGATATACAAAAAAATTTATTTTTAAGTACAGCCCACACACTAAGGAGAAATTTGTCTATGTAACGCTAGGGATGTTAGGGGAGATAGAAAAAACCTGAATGCAGCTAGAGCAACACACTACGACCAGCCTTAGGTCTTCCCGCAGACTTGGTAGGTAGTGCGACCATAGCAGAATTCGAGACATGATGAAAAATGGCAGCATAATAATAATAGTTAAATGTCCTATCGCTACAGAAGATGTTCTGGGAAAGGTGTTATCTGTTTGAACTTCTACAATTTGATGGAACACCAGGACTGTAAGAGCTACGTTTGAAAACGATTATTCGCGCAGATCAAAGGAAATACTACTACTACTACTACTACTACTACTGCTAATAATAATAATAATAATAATAATAATAATAACGGGGCATATAGAATTACTACTATGTGCACGAACTACGCTAAGTTCCGATAGGTGACATGTTAATCTAGGAGAAAGAAACTAGCCAATTCGTGTATATAGTGTTCATGATATAACAAACAACCAAAATACATAGGAAAACTATTAGTATACAATACCAAAATACTATACGACACTCATTGTAAGGAACGACTAAAATACTCAAAGCTATTATTATACCAAAGAAACAACCCACACAAAATAAAGTATATTTCACTGCAATATGCTATTTTTGAAAAAGAACATATAAATGTAAATTTTTAAAAAATAGTGCGTATAAAATATTTAATATACGAATAATATATATATATATATATATATATATATATATACACACACACACACTTACGTAAGAGTATATATATATATATATATATATATGCACTTACAAACCGTGGAGATATCTGCTGCAGGCTGTGCCAGAAAGAAAAATTGGTTATTATTTCTTTCAGAAATAAAGGAGAATTACTAAACGCCAAAAGCGAAGTGATGTCAAAATGTAATTTCAAGAACAAAGTTCTGGGTACTTATAAACCCAGATGAACTTCTACTTTCGCCCGCTACCCTCTTTTTGATCGTGGGTAATTCCTGTTCTCTACTTTGGAATTTTTTTCTCCTCTTTCTCCTACTACTCTTCCTCTGGTGTTTCCATTCGGGGGCAACATCCATTGGGTTTTCGTATCTATACTTGAAGAGACCTAACGGTTGAAACCCGGATAGTGTAATACGAATTCCAAAAAATTGTAAGTGCATTTTTGCTCTACTTTCTCAAGATAGTATTGAGCACTTATTGTTAATTACTGCCTTTGAGGACGGTTTTTTACTGCTCTCCATCTATATTTTTGTTTATATATATATATATATATATATATATATATATATGCATGTGTGTGTGTGTGTGCGTGTGTGTGGTAATAACAACATAACCCAAAAACCTTTAAAAATACGTAAAAATTACTCAAATTCAACATATTTTTTCAATTGGTAAAGCATTGTAGCAAACAGCGAATCAAGAAAACTGGAAGATACTACTACTACTACTACTAATAATAATAATGATAATAATAATAATAAAAATTAATAGATATTATGGGATTTTCCAGTCCAGACTGATCATGTCAGTGAAGCACAAACACCCGATGTTATTGTTATAGATAAAGTAAATACCAAATGCAAAATTACTGATTTTGCTTTTCCAGGCGAGAGGTAAGGGAACTCCAAAGAAACTGAAAAGATAGAAAAACACCATTATCTAGCTGGGGACCTGAAGAATCTATGGAACATGACTGTATAACTAATTTTTGTAGAAATAGGTGCACTTAGAACACCACCTGGAAAACCTGAAAAGGCGCTTAGGAACGTTTAGAATTGAAACCAAAATTGTAAACCTTCAGAAAAGGATTCTGCGAAAAGTCCTTGAGTTGAGAAGTGCCTCATCGAAACCATGCTTCATAAACAGAATTTTCATTGATTAAGACAATGTGCGGCACAAACATAATAATCTGGTTAGAGAGTTGAAGAAACTATGAAACATGAATGTAGGAATAATTTGTGTAGAAATGGGTGCACTTGGAACATCGCTTAGAAAAACTTAGCTAGAATTGAAAACAAGATTGTAGACCTCCAAAAAGTAATAAAAAACTGACATCATTTACTATGCGAGGATTCTCCAAAAAGTTCCAAAAGTTAAGACCAATAATGTAGATCTTCAGAAAAAAGATTGTACAAAAAGTTCTTGTGTGGTGAAGAGTCATGTTAACACTATCACTGAAGAACAGAATTTTCATGGACTAAATGCATGTGCGACTGAAATATAATAATAATAATAATAATAATAATAATAACAACAACAACAACAACAATAATAATAACATTATTGTTAAAAACCAGAAAGAGAAAACTTGTCTATTAATTGATATGGCTTGTCCAGCGAAATGTAAGATAGCAATCAAGGAATTTGAAAAACTGTCAAAATATAAAGACCCGGAAATTGAAATAGAAAAAATGTGGAAATTGAAAACAAGAGTTGTGCCAGTGATAGTAGGTGCACTTGGAATGATAAAAAATCGAACAAAACAACACATTGAAAGAATCCCTGGAAACCCCAGCTTAAGAGATATACAAAAAATTGTCTTATTAAGTACAGCCCACATTCTAAGGAGAACTTTGTCTATGTAACGCTAGGGATGATGAGGAAGATAGAAAAACATGAAATGGAGCCATAACAACACGCCACGACCTGCCTTAGGTCTTCCCGCAGACTTGGTTGGTCGTGCGACCATAGCAGAAATCGAAATATGATGACACAATAATAATAATAATAATAATCTGATACTAAAAAATAATTAGAATAAAGAATGATTGAGTTGAAAATGTTAGTAAGAATTGAACTCAGTAGTACTAGGCATTTGATATGAACATGAAAATACATGAATAATAATAATAATAATAATAATAATAATAATAATAATAATAATAATAATAATGAAAAAGATTCCGATAGACAAATTGAAGAGATTCCTGGTAAACCAAGCCTTAAAGAAATACAAAATGTTACACTCACAAGTACAGCCCACACCTTACAAGAGGCTTTATCTATGTAAAATATGTGTGGTCTAGGATTTTAGTTGTTTTTTTTTTTCTCTAGTGCTCAGTAGAAAATGTTATGATGCCATTTCTGGATCCGGAAAGACATGAGTATACACCAGAAGTCAAAGGAAATAATAATAATAATAATAATAATAATAATAATAATAATAATAATAATGAAGATATCATGATGAAAAATAAAAGTAAAAGTTAAATATTAAAACTATTGGCTAAGTTTATTTTAAAGGTTGTTAGGCTTTAAACAAAAAATATTTAAAATACAGAAATAATTTTATAAAATAAACGATAAAGAATTTACATATGAAAATAAAAGAAAGAATGAAAGCGAAAATGAAATTAAAAAACAAAATGAATGAAGTAAAACAAGATAGATGAAGGAAAACGCAGAGAAAGAAATATGAGAATGAAGATGATAAGCCCGTCATATGCTTTTAAAGATTCTGAGGAAGGCGTTACTTTTGCACTTCATATCAAAACATCTTTCTCATGTCCGGATGTTGTCGGTTCCAGTATAAAAACCACATGGTAAAAACGCGTGACTGAATCATGCCTCCAAGAGTTTTGGGCGGGACGACACTAATTTTGATCAATATCTCTGTTTGTTAGCAATCCAGTGGATATTAAAATAAATATTTACCCGCACGCGGGCACCCACACACAGGCGTGGGTTCACAAAGGAAGTACATTTAGTCGCGTAGCGAAAATGCTGAGTGACCTCTCTAGAACTTTCGTTAGAGTAGTGAGTTCGATCTGCAAGCAGTGCTCTATATTTATAAAATCTACAAAGTTTAACAAATAAAAATAAATGCATTGATATCGTAAACTTTCTTTAAACTTAAAAACGAAGGATTTATAACTAGATTTGCGGACATGTGTTTGTATGGACTTTTGTCCTTGTTTTGGTGTGAGGAATCCACCCCCAAAGTTTGCAAAAGTATTTTTGACTCATAGGCACGCGCGCGCACACATACACACGCGCGCGCGCGCAAATATATATAAAAATATATATATATATAGAGAGAGAGAGATTCACACCTATCTATATGAATATTGATAGGTGTAACTCACACCTATCTATATGAATATGTGAGCTCTATCATTGATATTGAGCGCTTTCAAATAAGTACCGCGCATATATAATACACTAGCAGTATAGCCCGGCGTTGCTCGGGTGTAATGAAAGCTTTAAAACTAATCCATGGTCCTGAGTTCAGACTCTTTAGACGTTGGCACGAAAGACTAAAAAGCAATAGTTGTTTCCAGTTAAAGTGAAACCGTAGAATGAAAGAAAAATGAATGGATGTAAGTCAAATTTTGATTTCCTGGTATCGATATCAAATTTTCTGCACTATAGTAAGGACTGCAACCTTGAAACTTCTGAATATCGTTTCTTATGTCTTTGTCTATGAGTGTATCACATTTGATTAAAATCGGACCAATCCTTCTATAACCCGAATTTTTCGATTATCGATTTTCGATATTTATCGGGAGTACCTCGACACAAAACCTAGCTAAAAACACTCACAGACGCTTATAGTAGAACTATGCCGATTTTCAAGAAAATCGGTTCAGCCGTTTCGGAGTCTATAGGTAACGGACACACACACAGACAAACTTCCATTCATGAATAAGTTTATATATATATATATATACATATAGGTTTCATTAAAAATGACAGACAAGGTGTAATGGTTAAGATTTTATGTAATTTTTCATATGATCGTATGCTGCGTGTGTTCTTAGCTAGCTTTTGTGTCGAGGTACCCCCGATAAATATCGAAAATGGATAATTGAAAAAATCGGGTTATAGAAGGAGTGGTCCGATTTTAATCAAATTCTATACACTCATAGACAAAGACATAAGAAACGATATTCAGAAGTTTCAAGGTTGCAGTTCTTAAAATAGTGCAGAAAATCGATAATATATATATATAAACGGCAAACCGTTTGTGTGTATGTCTGTTTATCTGCCTGTATGTCTGTATTTTTTTAGCCCTTTTATTTTAGTTTTTGCTTCGGGTTTGGCTCTAAGTAGGTATAATTTTAGTTCTTAGTCTCAGCCATGATACCATTTACTCAAAATTTAGCCTTCAAAATTCAGTTTACGACGAAAAAAACTTATTTGATATCGACACCAGGAAATCAAAATTTGACTTACATCCATTCATTTTGCTTTCAGTCTACGGTTTCGCTTTAACTGGAAACAACTATTGCTTTTTAGTCTTTCGTGCCAACGTCTAAAGAGTCTGAGCTCCAGGAACATGGATTAGTTTTAAAGCTTTCATTACACCCGAGCAACGCCGGGCTATACTGCTAGTATATATATATGTATGTGTGTGTGTGTGTGTGTGTGTGTGTGTGTCTGTGTGTGTGTGTGTCTGTGTGTGTGTTTGTTCTCTGACGGGACGTAGCTAAACGGTTACCAGTAAGAAAACAATACACAACGTTTATATTTGTATCTATAAAATGAAATTCAGAAAGAGCGCTGCGAAGCGAGGAAACTACTGTATTCTAGGTTATATAATGCCTCCTCTCAAAAAATGGCTGCAAAATTATCTCCAGGATCTTTTATGCAAAGTTTAAGTATCTAGAACGCTAATGTTTACCCGGATATCGTTTACTACAAGCACTAACTTACAAATACTATAATATTACATGTACGTTGAGGGGTCTAATACATCATCAAATGTCACTGGAATGAAGATATCTCAGTAAGGGTCGATAGTTCTCCTGCATTAGGCGATATAACAAATGCCAAATATACACTGATAAGAAGGCATGGTTTCTAATAAAATTTCCGGTTTCTCAAACAAATTATTAAGAAATACAATTTGTTAGAAGCAAAAAAAAAATGATTTCTGAACTGCAATGTAATATCAACATTTCTATATGGTAGTGAATACTGGCCAATTTCTTTGCAGATAAAGAGGAAACTTGAAGCAACGGGGATGAGGATTTACCGAAGGATACCGAAATATGAAAGGAACATGTAAGGAAGAAGTTTTCAGGATAATGGGAAGAAAAAAGGTTATTTATACTTAAAATAAAAAATAGACAGTTGAAACATAATGAGTAAAGAAGGCTTGGCGAATTTGATACACATAAAACATACTGAAGACATCAGAAGCACAGGAAAATCTAAAAAAACCTACCTAACGAGCTTATGTCACTAAATAACAAAACAAGGAACGAAATACTGGAAGTTGTGGAGAGCCACGATCGATTTTAATGGGACGCAGCATATAAAAAAAGAAGCGTATCAAAGGATTTTGATCGACACTATACATACACATATATATGTAAAACTTCGGATAGAGAATATCAATGGAGACAAAAAAAAAATTATCTCCCCCGAGGAGATTTATCAAGGTATTTTACTTTTACACACACACACACACACACACACACACACACACACACACACACACACACACACACACACACACACATATTTTTTTTTTAAATGATATTTTTTATGAAGCCAATTTTTATGATATGCTACATTTATGGGTAAAATGCTCAATATAGAGTGAATGTAAAAATGAAATATAAAACTGGAAAATGAAGCCAATACCGAGCATCGATATTCTGAATGCAAAATTCAGTTCATATATATATATATATATATATATATATATATAAACACTCAAGGGCGGCAGACTGTTTCATGCTAAGCGCAATCATGATTGCGCTTAGCATGAAACAATCTGTCGCCTCTGAATGTTGACTTCAATGTTCACTCTTTTATATTTACATACGCTCTATCTCTGATATTGAGCACTTTATCCTACAAATTTAGCACACCTTAAAATTATATTTATTCATATATATATATATATATTGTTGAGTTGTGATAATGTTTAGCGCCAAGTTTTTTATGCTTTTTCAGTAGTTTTACTTATAAAAGGTATTTTGGCGAGTAGGTTTATTGTCGTAGAGTGCTCAGTATCGGGATAGATATAGAATGTTGGTAGGATTAAGGCTGAGTAGTTTGTCACTCAGCTGGTTCATAGCGAATTCGAAGTTTCGTGGAGACATTATTATGGAGTTGTCATCCGTCAGGGCAATGTATCATTCGGCATTAAGAAAGCAAAAACCTTCCCTGACGAGTGACGACATCATAATAGTGTCTTTACGAAACTTCGAAGTCACCATAAACTTGCTCAGTTGAGTTTAGAACACACACACACACACACACACACACACACACACACACACACACACACACACACACACACATATATATATATATATGAATAAATATAATTTTAAGATGTGCTAAATTTGTAGGATAAAGTATTCAATATCAGAGATAGAGCGTATGTAAATATAAAAGAGTGAACATTGAAGTCAACACCCTAGGGCAACAGACAGTTTCATGCTAAGCGCAATCATGATTGCGCTTAGCATGAAACAGTCTGCCGCCCTTGAGTGTTGGTTTTTCAATGTTCACTCTTATATATATATATATATATATATATATATATATATATATATATGAATGAACTGAATTTTGCATTCAGAATATCGTTGCTCGGTGTTGGCATAATTTTCCAGTTTTATAATTCATTTTTACATTCACTCTATATTGAGCATGTTACCCATAAATGTAGCATATCATAAAAAATTATTTATATATATACAGTGCAATGAATAAATTTTCGTCTAAATTATGAAAAATGACAAAATACCGACATTTTATTTTAACAGATATATTTACCAAAATTTAAAAAAAAAATCTTGAAATACTCTGAAGTAAATTTATTTACTAAAACCGTCATTGGCTTCAACCACAGCCTCCAGAATCTGCTGCCAACTCTTCTGGAGAATCTCCTTGTTTAAGTTAGCGAATGCTGCCATAATGCTTGCGTTCAGTTAATCTTTAATGTTACAAGGAGATTTTTTGGGGGCGGGGGCTCGGGGTTCTGTCTCAACTGCGCCTCTCACATAATAAACAAGGTGGTTGCAGTCTGGAGGGTTAGTTGGTCAGATGTAAAGGCTGATGCGGCCGCAGAAATTTTCTGATAACCATGTACTAAGTTCTACTTGCTCGACATGGTGCAGGGTCTTCCATCAGCAACCCTCTTGACGCAGAACAGGATTACCGCCATAAGGCATTTGATGTAGGCCTCTGTGTTGGGTCTGAAGCCATGTGGGAAGATGAAGGGTGGCATAACGTTGCCATCGTTAGTGATCACTCCAAACACATTCGTAATCACCATTAGACTCATTCAACACTTTCTTAACCTTCTGTACTATCTTTAGATTGACACCTAAATACTCTGGAATTTTCATATTGGATTTTATGGCGTGAAAGCCAAGCAGTACCTTTTCCTAATTTCTGGTGGAGTGAATTGCGTCATGCTGCACCTTTTCAAACAGACGGTGCCCAACTGACCCTATTTTAACAAAATGTGTATTCAACAAAATAAAACAATGCGCACACACGAAATTAAAAATCTAAAAGGGCGAAAATTTGCCCATCACACACGGTGGATATATATATACGTGGTGTAATGGTTAGCAAGCTCGTCTCGCTAAAACCGGTTGCAACTGAAGAGTGAGTTCGATCCTCACTGGGTACCCCATATTCTCGGCCTTGGGTCACATTGAAGAGGCGTTTAGTAAATTTATATATATATATATATATATATATATATATAAGAGAGTGAAGTAAAAAATTATACTCACTTTCGTAATATTTATAATTATTGATAATAGTGCGGATAATCTTTTACTTTCCTCTTATATATATATATATATATATATATATATATATATATATAAGAGGAAAGTAAAAATCGCCTGAAGAAACCACTCATGGTGGAAACCAAGGTAGCGAAATAACTCGTTTATAAAAGAAAAATATTCAAAAGATCTACAATATAATTGTATAGAACACTTTTTAATACAAATGTGTACTAGTCTAACCAAAAACTAAGTATTAAAAAATCAATATATATATATATATATATATATAACACGCTAAAATTTCCCTTCTCTGATGCCTATAGGTTAAGGATTAGCGACTCCGACTGACATCAAATCGGTTGAATTTCGATCCCGGCCAGAAGCCATTGGATGTTTAGCCACACTGATGAGCTGTGATACAGCGAAACAGGCTTGTACGTGGATGACGTATATATATATGTATTGTGTGTGCGTATTTCAGTGTGCGCACGCGTGCCAGTGGAAAAAGTAAATATGTAGAGACGGATATGTAACTGAGAAAATAATTCTTAGCTTTCCCACTCTCGCCGCCATCCATCGTCTAATCGATTCTTCCATATCTAACCAGTTTGTACTTTTTCCCCGGCCAACGACTTCTGGGTCGTATAACTCTCCTGATTTTCAAGAAGCATACACTCTTACATGTCATCTAGTCAGAGTCGTTCAATAATAAACGTTCCCTTCGTACAGATTGCCAGCTTGATCACGCAGGGGTCGAAATTTATATATTTCCCTGTTTTTATTCGATCTTACTCCAATATTCCATGACAGACTTAGAAAACGGTAAAATACGAGACATCGTGAATGACCAAAGTGTTTAGGGGTTGCAAAAACGATAGGGTGTAAAGAACAGCAATAAAACGAATGATATTTGTCCTTCCGGGTAGGGAAGACGTGGATCTACAAAAGAAGAATTTAAGCGGACAGGAAGTTAACCACTCTACACATTTTTTGACATTCTTTCTACCAATAAATGAAGATGAATATGAACGCATAGAAATAAATCCTTAGACCATTATAGAATCAAAGTAAATGTCTAAAAATTAAATTCTCTCGCTGGTCCTGATCTGAAGAAAGTGTTCTTTAAAGATGTATGGAACTGTCCTCAATATGCACTTTCTTTATTAAGGTCAATGACAATGCTATTATTGGCTGTTTCCATATAAGGAAATATTCAGCTTTCATTGCAACTTTCTGCTTACTTGCTTTCTTGACAGCTACACTCTACAAAAAAATTAAATGCAACGTCATTATCATCTTCTATCTTACTTAATCCCGTTCATCTTTTAGCCTTTCTTCAGTACCCTCTCTACCCTGTTTCTCCTCCACTGTAAATCCCTGCGCACTAGTAGCGGTCCCACCTACTTGGGGTTATCTTCTTCTTCTATGTACCCTGTCCTTTCAGGACGTAGGCGATCATGGTTCTCCACGTCTCCTTATCCCTGTTGGCTCTTAGTATGTTTTCTCCTGTTACACCTCGCAACCCCCGTTCCGCCATCCACCTGATCGGGCCTTGCAAATATGTTATTCGCTGCCTTCCTCTGTCTCTTTTTCCTTCTATCTGGCCTGTCAGTATCAGGTTCTCCAAGCCCTTCGTCCTCATTGCATGTCCCAGAAACTTAGTTGTCTCTTCCTTATGCTCACTATTAATTTTATTTTCGTTGCCATTCTTTCCAATACCTCATCGTTGCTCGCATGCTCGGTCCACGATATCCGCAGCATCCTTCTGTAGAACCACATTTCCGCTGCTTCAAGTTTTTTTCTCATTTTCGATGATACTGACCAGCATTTACTGCTGTATTGAATAACTGACATCACATAGCAATCTAGCACTCTTTTCTTTGTTTCTAGTGAAATTTTCCCGTGTCTTAGTACTTTACCTAGCTTTTGGAACGTGTCCTTTGCCATGCCAATTCGCATTTGGATCTCTGTGTCGTACTTTCCATCTTCCATCTTCTGTTAGAACACTTCCCAGGTATTTAAACTTTTGTACTTGCTTGATTCTGTACTAATCATTTCTTTTGTTGCTGCTGAAAGTCTCCTAATGTCATTTGGCATAATTCCTTGTTTGCGAATCTGTAACGCCGTTCTCCAAGGCTCCACGAAGAATGGTCCTCGCTAATACTTACAAATTTTATTTGTTAAAAGATATTTTTAATTATTGACCTGGGAAAAGAGTTATATACGGCTGACAGTTTAGAGCTTTCTGAACGAGTTTGGCATCATGCATGACATCCATATGAAAGTCTCGATCTGACAAGGCTATTTAAGAACATGGATCGAGTTTCAGGTTAAAGTTTTGGTTTTGTAACAATTTGGGGTATCCCGCGAAAACACGGCCTATTCTTTGTTCAATTTCTTTATCTCCTATATTAAATTTGCTAGAAATGGTAATTGATTTGTTATAACTGATCAACAATGGTATGATATGGTATGATATGGTATGATTCATGTCCTTTCCAAGGTAAACGTCTGGGCAGGATTTTTTAAAATAAAAATCGGCTGTCCCGATTGCAAGACTTCTCTCTTTTTTTCACGTTTCCGATATGGTCCAAGACGTCGTCGCAGAGAGTTGCCAAAACGAAACTGAACATGGCATCATATTTTCGTAATTACTCCGGCTCCAGATTTGACTTCAAAGTTCTCTTCTCCTAGTCTGGCGGGCAAACATGGTTTCAGAGCCTAGACTGCCCTACTATTTATCAATAATTGGAGGTATTTGAATTCGGACTTTTCCTTTTTCTTAGACCTGTTTCCACCCAAGATTATAAAGCCCAGTTTGTCCTGCTATTTACAAATAGCTGAATAGATGGAGATTTGAAGAGATAGATTCATATCTTTTCCAAGGGGGTTACATAGGAGGAATGTTATGAAGACTGAGAGGTTGCAGTGGGTGTCAGGAAGAGAGTAGGAGAAGGAAGAGATTACTGATGAGAGTGGGGTGGACGAGGAGGAATGTTATGAGGAGTGAGAGGTTGCAGGTCGTGTCAAGAAAAGAGTAGGAGTGGGAAGAGAGTAGTGATGAGAGTGGGGTGGATGTAGAAAAGCATGAGAGAGAGGATGTAAGTTGGTATGACAGGAGATGACTATTGATTTCACACACACACACACACACACACACACACACACACACACACACACACATATATATATATATATATTAATCAATTCACCTTAAGAAAAATTATAATGCAAGGAGCTACTGGGAGTAAAAGATAATGAAAAGACTTTAGAAAACATCTACCAGAAACCCGATCCTAAACCGGAAACACGACAAGAAAAAAAATACGAAGGATAAGGCAATAAGCCAATTTGACCAAATGTTTTTCTATTTTATTCTTTCTAGAAAACTATCTATTTTGGTTTATTGCCTATTCTTTTTTGTTTGTGTTTTTGACTCGTTTTAGTAGTAAATTTCAGTTTTAGTCGTGGTTCTTGTGCGAATTTGTTTCATTTTGTTTAAGAAGGTAGCAACATATTTTTTTCAGAAACGGTTTTGGTCGAAAAAGAATTTTTTAAATAATATGTTTTTGTATATCTAAGGCAAGATACAAATTCTGTGGATTAGTTTTAAAGCTTTCATTACACCTGATCAACGTCGGGTTATACTGCTAGTATATATATATATATATATATATATATATATATATATATATATAGACCTTTCACACACACACACACACACACACACACACACACACATATATATATATATATATATATATTTGTCATCCGCATACAAGCCTGTTTCACTGTATCACAGCTCATCAGAGTGGTAGACATCCACTTGAGTCCGGCCACTATCTATCTATCTATCTATCTATCTATCTATATATATATATATATATATATATAGAGAGAGAGAGAGAGAGAGGGGGTATTATGTTCGTTGTTCAAATATTGCTACTGTAATTTTAATTCCATGGCAAATAATGAGGCTGATATTAAAATAGATACGTTTATAGTATTTACATATTTATGCAGTCAGTTAATTGCCATACTGATACACACTTAGGCAATCATGTCTATTTCGATCAATGACTGACTTGGTAAAAGATTTTCCTTCTGTCTTTTGCCACTTCTTTTTGCGATAGACTGGTTGTCAAGCAAGGCTATAGAACCGAATTTGTCCTGCTATTCAACCCATAACCGGAGGGAGTAGAGATGGGTTCATACCTTTCCCAAGATTATTTGCGCGTAAGTGAATGCAACGATTTCAACTGGAATTCGAACTCGGCTCTCCGATTTCTCGTTCCGAACTGATATTCATTGCACCATAACGCATTTATATAGATATATGGTTAAAATGCTTATCGCGCATGCTGTTGGTGTAAATTTCATTGGCTTCCTTATTACTACAGCGTTGTTTACTGTCCTTAAATAATCACGCATATGTACATTAGTTGTGTATCAAAATTGGTAAATTTTCGTTGTAAGTCCCGACGTTTTTCCCCTTCAAATTTATCCAAAATAGCATTATCTTTGTGCAAATGTATATGCTGAACTCAAATCAACTGTTAGTTATTGAAGAAACTTACCTTTTTTTTATCTAAATGTCCATAAAAAAAAACGCACTATATCTTGCAATTTTTCTCTCCCGTAACTCTCACGAAGTCATGTAAATAACTGCAGAATGACGTACTGAGCATTTGAACGAATTTTGGCAGATTTTTTGTCGATTTTTCTTCATTTACTGATACTTCCGGCGATGTACTTCCGAAAATTAAAGTAACGCGCTATTGTATTTCTACGCTTGTTACTTTCATTACAGGAAGTACATCGCCGGAAGTTTCAGTAAAGGAAGAAAATCGGCTAAAATTCGACAAAAAATTCTGCCTACGTAGAACGTCATTCTGTAGTTAATTACATGACTTCGTGAGAGTTACGGGAGAGAAAAGTGCGAGATATAGTTTGTTCTTTTATGGACTTTCAAAGTAAAAAAGGTAAATTTCTTCAATAACTAATTGTTGATTTGAGTTCAGCATATACATTTGCACAGAAATAATCCTATTTTGGATAAATTTGAAGGGGGAAAAGCCGTCGGCACCTACAAAGAACATTTACCTCAAAATTTTCAGAGCATTTTATGTTTTCATTTTTTTAAAATCATATCAACGCGAGTAAGGCGGGAACGCTACTGATGTGCAGGGGGTTACATAAGAGTAAGAGGATTAGAGGAGAATGAGGAGAAGGACGAACCAGTTAGAAATGAGCAAGAGAATGATGGGAATACAGGTGTGATGACAGTTTCGAAAGTGAGAGAAAGGAAAGGATCTACAGAACAGTGTGGAAAGAAGTAGGGTCAGTAGTTAAGAGATGGGAATTGACCTTGCATCTAAGTTCCTGGAGGTTGTAGCCGTCAGGAAAGCAAGAATAAGGAAGCGAGTTCCACAGGCGGGAAGTGCGGGAAAAGAAGCTGCAGGAGTAGAATTGTCGTCTGCATTAAAAAAGATTTCTAAATTGTTTTTTTTAAATTTACACAGGGAAATTTCATACATTACTAATATATAATTAATTCAATTTTGTCTATAAATTAATATGAAGCAGTTAATTCGTATGATATGCGAGAAAATATTCTTTGTCGATTTCTCATACAGACTTCATTTTCTTCTACATCAGTAGATTTGTATGTCTGCAAAACCTGTTATGTTCTCAATGCATACGGATTTCTTTTCTTTTTTTTTTTTTTTTTACTTGTAAGAGCTTTCTCAGTGGGTGGGACTTCAAGATGGCTTGTTTATCTCCGGAGCTGAGAGCATGTTTATGAATTGTAGCAAAGGTCATGCGTCAAAATCTAACTTTCTATAGACATTTGCTTCTTTTCTATTTACTATTTTTTCCACACTTCATTCGTGTCCTTGTAAAATCAGCATATTCAACAGAGAAATCGTTTATAGTCTCTGCTAATGCAGTGGGCTGGAATTTGATTCAGAAAATTTTACTCTCGAGGAAATTTGAATAAATCTCATAGCTGGATTGACCCTCAAATATGGGTGCTAGCGTTTTCTGTTTTTTTCTATACCACGGTCAACTACGACATATATTAAAGATATTAGAAATGAAGCGGTAACTGTGCTTGAACCGGTCTAAATTAAATGCACACGAGTCGCAATTATTATATCAGCTTTTTCATTCTCTCGTGCATTGAATACTGCTGCCATATCTGGTCGGGTGCCCTGCTGTTCTCCTCGGGCTTCTCGATAAGGTTCAGAGGAGGGTCTGTAATGTGATAGATACCGACTTGGTAGACCGCCTGCAGTCTCTCTCCCACCGGAGAGACGTGGCTTCCCTGTGTCTCTTCTATAAATACTTTCACGGCTTCTGCTCCGATGAACTTAGATCACTGGTGCCCACTAAATACGAATTTGCACGAGATACTAGATTAGCAACTAGATCCCACCCTTTTACAGTGAAACCGATAAAATGCAGCCGTAACTTCTACTCCAACAGTTTCTTTCCTCGCACTTCCCGACTGTGGAATTCTCTTCCAAACGATTGCTTCCCCGACGGCTACAATCTCCAGGAGTTTAAATGTAAGGTCAATACACACCTCCTAACACACTAACCTGCTCCCATTCTATCAAGCACTCTTCCCATCTGCCCGACCCTCATCCTCGCTATCCTTACTCATCTGTCACCTTTCTCCTGACATTCCCTATGTCTATCCACTCCTTCTCTTTACCTTCCCCTATGTAGCCCCATGCGCAATAGTGGCAGTGGAATGCCTTGCTTGGGGTGAGATGATTAAAAAAAAAAAAAAAAGATGTCAGCTTGAAACTTAATAATCTTTCAGCGTACAGCTACGCCAACTCTACGTCCAAGGGTATCAAAGAAGAAAGCTTATCAGAACAATTACCATAAAAATATTAATCAAAACGTCATAAGGAAGCTATGTTAGGGCGGTAGGAATGTGACTGAAGCCTTGTGTACTTATTGTAATGGTCTGAACTGTTGGTACTAAAGAATGGAACTCATTTGAATATTTGCCATATAAATAACGATAGAGTTGTGATAAGTTTTACAAATTTTCAGTTGCGGCGAAATAACCTGTGAAAATTAAGTCTTCCCTCACAAGTTTAGGCAAACGACTTTGAACAATGCTCACTTCCCAGCCCTCGTAAACAAGGTTGGAAAGCGAAGATTGTGCAGCTACAGCTAGCTTTTGGTGCAATCTAACTCCTGTAAAGATGATGACAGAAGAAGTTAGATACTTCTTGCAAAACTGAAAGCAGCCTTGACCGAAGCTTGAACTTGGTTCTCCAGTTTCATTTTCTGAGCCGCACGTTGTGTAAGCATTGCGACTATACATTACAGGATAACTGTAATTATTATTGTTAAAAATACATTAAAGTTGCTGCAGTTGTTTTCTCCTAAGTTATTTTTCTGATGTTCTATAATTATATAGAAATAATTCTATATAAAAAATTATCTATAAATAATTACCTATATTTACGGCAAAATCTGTTCTATAATATTCCATGTTGAAATAGGAGAGTCTATCTGATTCATAATATTTGCTTAGTAGCGACTCTAGAATATGAAACGACTGGACTATAGCGACAAAAAGTGTAAAAAAATCAGCTGAAAAAAGCATGAATAACGACATTACCTAACATACCAAATCTGGGCAATTAAAGACTACTATATCTACAGCTTCTAAGTAGAAACAACAAGGGTTAGAATTAAAATTGAAAATGTATCTATGTGACTAAATTTGAACATCGTCTGCTGGATAGCTTTCATAAACTAAGCTCGTGGTTCATGTTTTCTTCGCCAATGGACCGTTTCAGATAATTATGCGGTTAGCACTCCACTCCACACCATATTTAAACGACACTTGTAAATGGAGCAGAGATAAAGAGGGGAGTAAGAGTGATGTCACTTGTTTATGTTTTGTGGCATTTTAACAGTAATAACCACCAGAAGTAATCTGTGCCGGGAAGAGGCAAGCAATAACCAATGAGTATAAAATATGGGTTAACCCAACTTCACTGCCCTGTTAAAATTACAGGAGGGGGAAATTATGTCTTTCAACGGGATTTATTTTCAAATTATAACCAGCATACTTCTCATTATGTAATTTTGGGGTTGTATTAATGTTTTGATTATATTTTACAGGTTTCATCACATTTTGAACAGCATGCATAAACAACGTGAAACATCAGTCTTCATCGATCTGGAATGAGCAACATTGCAATTGCTAAACAATTAAAAATCATCGCCAGATTTAAATCCCATGAACTACACAATATGGTTCATCACCAAGTCAAATGCTTGTGCAAAAGCACACAAAAACCTGGATAGTCTGAAGTGAGCTCTTTTTTTGTGCATGGGCAGAAATTAACCAGGAAACTGTGCGTGCCTCGGCTACTTATATTTTCAAGCGTCTTTAGAGGGTAGTTAAGGCCAAAGGAAATCACACTGAGGAGGAACCTGGCAAATTGAAGAGCAATGCCTATAGAATTAAATGAAAAGAACTATTTTTGAATTATTTTTTTTTAATGTGGTAAACTGAATTTTATTTGGTTGCATAACATATTACCCACCCTGTATAACGTCCACCCCATATCATCACTGAAAGCTAACTTCTTACTTGTGAGTACAAAGAAACCTCAAAGAGGCGCTACCACAAGCTATAAGAAGCGCAGGTTTCGATGGTAATACGGGTGTTTTTCAAGTCAGATATAGTTCACGAGATGTAGTACAAGATGATTTACTAAACGTAAAAAAATGAAGTACAAGGCCCAAGATGATTTACTAAGGGTACATTAGATGTGACACAAGGCACAAGATGATTTACTAAGCGTAGATTAGATATCATACAAGGCACAAGATTATTTAATAAGCGTAAATTAGATGCGGCACAAAGCACAAGATTATTTACTAAGCGTTCTTTAGATGTGGCACAAGGCCCAAGATGATTTACTTTTGATTAGGCTTGAAATTGAAACTTTGCCCGCACATTGGGCTGCAGTTATTACAAACGGAGGTCATTATATTTCTGGAAGAAAATATTTGATAGATTTAACAATTGTTTTTATATTCTTTGTGATAAAAAGTAATTCATTTTCTGAGGGAACCTTAATATTTTATTAATTGAATGTCAAGAACTATTAATTCTCACTAAAATTAAAATAATTTAAGTTACATTTAAACGATGTTTGGCATTTTAAATACCATTTAATTTCCGTTTAATATTGATTTATAGCCGACTTTGAAATCGAAGAACTAGAATTATATTATTTGTCAAGGGTATCTTTTTTTTTATTTTTATAATCGTTTCACCCCAAAAAAGGCAGTACTGCCACTAGTGCGCAGGGGGTTACATGAGAGGAGTGCGAAAAAAAAAGAACAAAGTACAGGGGGAAAGGATAAGAGAAAGATGCGAATTAAAGAGATAAAAGAGTTTGTAACTATCAGGAAAGCAGGTATACGGAAGGCAGTTTCACAGGCGGGTAGTGCGAGAAAAGAAACTACTAGAGTAGAAGTGATGTTAAATTTGACTGTTTAGACTGTAAAAGTGTGGGACCTAGTTACCAATTTAGTATCTTGAGTAAATTCGTGCAGATGGAGCACCAGGGAGATAAGCTCGTCAAGAGCAGAAGCCGTGAAAATACTACCTGTGTTTTAAGTTTCCGCCCATTTTTCATATTAACTCACAACAGGTTCAATTTTGAACATTTCAGTTTGTTTAGCATTGTAATATGTCTTTTAATACATCTCACGTGGATGGTAGCACCCGTTTGGGTCCCAGTTATGGGTAAATACTTGACTTCCAAATTGTGTTCGAAACACGATGATAGTATAAAAACAATTATGGTGAAAATGTCAGCAAAATATTTCCAGAAATACATTTAAAAAATAATTCTAGTAATACATTACTGTAAGGAAAAAAAAACTATTACCAGAAATACATTTTTTGTAAAAGACATTACTAATTCTTCTAAAAACTTAAATTTCGGCATTAAATGACCCGTAAGAAGTTGATATGCCGCTAAACAAACAATTATGCATACATTACACGCTATTTTTTTAATGGTTATTTTTTTCTTTTTGCTCTGTTGACGTCTGATCGGAAATGGTTCGGGATTAGTATGTATCAGTCTTGTTATGATAGATTCCATTTAGTGCATGCCAAATGCAACATCGGGTCGCCAGTAGGAAGTTGTCATCTGGCAAGTTTCAGTTGGCGCCAATCCTCCAACACGACTGAAAATGTTGGACATTAGCAGTATAATTAAAACAAAGAAAACATTAGATATTAGAGGCTACAGGACCACCCTAAGCAACTCCTACCGCATAACATATAGGGTGGTGCAAGAAACAGGTCCGTTTAAAGACCTTATATTCTCCGTCAACAAAAAGGTAGATAGGAAAAAAAACTTGAAGCAGCGGAAATGTGGTTCTACAGAAGGATGCTGCATGTGAAATTTTGAAAAGAATGGTAACGAAAAGAAAATTAATAGTAAGCATCAAGAGACAAATGAAGTTCCTGGGACATGCAATGAGGAAAGAGGGCTTGGAGAACCTGATACTGACAGGCCAGATAGAAAGAAAAAGAAACAGAGGAAGGCAGCGGATAACATATCTGAAGGGCCTAAACAGGTGGATGACAGAACGGGGTTTGCGTGGTGTAACAGGAGAAAACATACTAAGAGCCACCCTGGAAAGCCATGATCGCCTACGTCCTGAAGGGACAAGGCACATAGAAGAAGAAGATAGAGCCAAGTCCTAGATAGATAACGACTCGGAATGAGAAGTCAAACAGCCGGTTTCGAATTTCAGTTGAGTGCGTTATATTCACTTAAGCGTAAATATCCTTGAGGAAGGCATGAATCGATTTTGAATAGCAGGACAGAATGGATTCTATAACCGTGGTTGGCAACCAGTCAACCAGCTTGCAACATAAAGAAACGGCAGCCTGCTGCGAAAAATCCTCTGTCTAGTCAGTCATGACTGTATGCATCATGTATAATCAGTCAGTCAGTTAAGTGTCATACGTGATTACACACTTGGGCGATCATGTCTCGAAACAGACATGACTGACTGGACAGAAGATTATCCCGCAGTAGGTTGCCATTACTTTCTGCGGTAGTTTGGTGGTCAGGCAATGCTGCAGAACCCAATCTGTCCTGTTATTTAACCCATAACTGGAGGGAAGAGACGGATTAATACCTTTCCCAAGGGTATATGCGCGTAAGTGAACGCAAGGAATTTAACTGGAATTCGAACTCGGCTCCCCGATTTTTCGTTCCCTGCAGATATCCACTGCACCACAGCGCACATCTGGCATGTATAGTACATGAGTTTAAAAAAATGTCATAAGAGCCAAGAATATGTTCACATCCAGCCTACAGGGTGCCACCTTAGGCAAAAGAAGAGGTGGATAGAGGGAAGATCATTCCGGGATTCAGACATACATTAGTACGTCACCAAGACATACGGAGAGAATTGGTTAGATGTTCAGCTGTACAACAACTATAAGATCATACCAGGTCATGCAGTCTGGTGATGATAATGATCCTAGTGATGATGATGATGGTCATGATTGTCGGGTTTAAACTAAAATAGAAAATTTTTAGGACATATACACGTAACATTTAATAAATGTTGTCGATAAGAGAAAAAAATTATGCAAATATCACAGCTATTATGGTACACATCACTCATTGAATAAGTGTACATTTTCGAGCCTGTAAATGCACACATTTTATTTGTATTTTCCACGTTATGTTCCTTCAAGACGTCGACGATCATCTTTCTTAACGCTTTCATTTTCTTGAAAAGGCATAGCAAAAAAAACAAAAAAAAAAAACGAAAGGGGACATGAGTTACCTATATGCTATTATATCTGAAAAGGCTTGTCATCCAAGTTTATACCAGACTATCAAGGAAACCAGGCGCAAGTCTTTCCCGACCACTGAATGCTGAAGTATGTAACCTCACATCTGCATCTGGGTTTGCAAGTGTGTGAACGAGAATAATAGTTATATATATATATATATATATATATATATAAACGATACAAGAAATGATTAAGACACTCTCACACATTGCAAACGGGCTTAATAAAGAAAACGAAATTTTAATAACGGACTTAATAAAGCGAACAAACATTTTGGCCCGCCCAATGCTTTCTTAAAGTACATCACACACAGATGTATATATCTGTTTGTTCTTTAATTAAAATAATTTTTTTGGAAAAAGTGTTAAAAAATGTTTCATCAGATATACTTCAAATGAAAAAAAATATCTTCGAGCATGCAAAATAAAGTAATTAAATATCTACTATGCTTTAGTTGACCTTATGAGCATTTTAGAATTTTCTAATCGCCAACAACATTTTACTTTTGTTTCTAGATACTTTATTTCATATGAATTCGTTTCGTTTTTTGCCTTGATAACGTCCGTCGGTCGACGAGACATGCCGACTAAAATTAAATACATAGTCTGTGGTGACCAATCAAAAATACAAGTAATTTCTAATTTAACATAAGAACAGACTCTAAAAATAATTTTATTTGGGCATTAATCTAAATATTTGATTAAAATAGAGATCAGTATTACTAATCGATTATGAGTTTTACTTTACAGGGGCGGGCGTTAGCATTACTGGAACCCGTAATGTGATGTGATAACATTGTGACGCAGAAGAAGTGAATGCATTATCCCTGCAACGTCGGAGCGGTTGGCACCTTGTAGAAAACGTGAAATTGTTATGGCTTTTGATAAAGTAGATGTTACAAAAAAGACCCGATTTTTGTTGGAATACAACTAAACGTTTCGGAAAAATAAACAAAAAAAAGCAACATTTTACATTAATTTTTGCTATATTCAGTGTGCCAATTGAAATTTTTATTTGCATATTAAGGCATCATACCTTGATCTACCAGTTACTTGATTTTGGTTAAGTTTGAGTGAAGTCTCTTGGAGAAATGCATAAACGTGCGCAAAAGACCACCCGAAATTATGTTTGTCGTTGATTTTTGACAAACTCTGTACATTGATTCGAAAAAAAAAATTGTGTACATCAAAGGTTCAGTTACCCGATTTTGGTTGAATTCGCATAAGACGTCTCAGAGAAGAAGAGTTCGTAAATTCTAAGGGTTTCGGTGATTTCTGCCGCTCCCTGTACATTGATTCGAAATGTTTTTTGCGTATATCAAAGGTTCAAGTCATGATCGACAGGTGACCCAATTCTGATTGAAATCAGACTAAGGGTTTCGGAGGAGTAAGGTTCGTTAGAATAGGCACACAAACACACACAGACATATCCATTTGTATATATAGATTTATGTTATAAATTCCCAAAAAATATTATTTGCTCTACTTTGTCATGAGCACTTTTTTAAGAATCGTGTTTTTTGGATACGGAATTTTATTCTATACATACCTACCTCATACTTTTATATATATATATATATATATATATATATATATATATATATATATATATATATATAACGTTCATAGTAATGTGGTATGATGTTAGGTTATAACTAAAAACCCATGAATTCTCTATAAATAAATATGTGTGTGTGTGTGTGTGTGTGTGTTTCTGTATGTGCATGTGTGTGTGCACGTGTGTATGGGTGGGTGTATGTGTACTGATAATGGGCAATAATTAGTTTATGGTCTTAATATAATACCCTGACGTGGCTACATTTTTTAAAATAAGATTTCTCGAATATTTTGGCCTGTAGATAAAAATAATATATTGTTTAAAAAATAAACTGTATGTCTACTTAAAAATGAGTATCCTCTAAAATATCTATCTATCTATCTATCTATCTATCTATCTATCTATCTATCTATCTATCTATCTATAAAATTATATTGTAGAACTTTGGAATATTTTCCATTTGTAAACGAGTTATTACGCGACCTAGGTTTCTGCCATAAGTGGTATCTCCAGGCGATTTGCAATAACTGATTTTGCCGTTTACCGTTGTGTGTGTTTTTTGTTTTTTTTTTTTGAACGCTCACGTGGCCGGGAATTTTTGAACGCGCAATTTTTAAAATTACAAGGCATTATGGCGTTTTCATCCATGCTTGTATGAAACTAAGAAGTATTTTTTTCGTATGCTTACACTTAGTCATAATTGCCGTTCTTTCATTCAACAGTTCGCTTTTGTCCAACCTCTCTGAAGATGGCTCATATGAGCCGAAAGCTTAGAACCAGCATAATAAAAAAATATCCAAATGTTAGACAAATTTTGTCTTTATTTTCAGCTGAAATTAAAGCCCAAATACGACGTTTAGAACGGCTCACGATTAAACATAATAGACATTCATTGTCTGTTATATTTAACAGTATATATTTAGAAAATTATCTGCTGCCTCGATACACTATATATATATATATATATATATATATATATATATATATATATATATATTACTTCAAACGTTAGTTTTTAGTGGTACGCATGTTTAAGCAGACACCTCGTTTTTTTAAACAATGTGAATTATAATTGCCGTGCATTCATTTTTTTTTTTTTTTGTTAGGGAAACAGACAAAATTACTAATTTATTTACGCCTTAAGTATAGAAGAATTATATACACAAGGTGTCCAAAACACTGAACTCACTTTTTAAGTTCTTTCTTAACCCTGGAACACTAACCATCAATTAAAGTTACACCACTACTAACCATAAGTATATCATACCCAATTTGAAAATATCAAAAAATATTAAATGTAAATCTTTATTTGAAATATTTTACATGCAGGCACTTCAAACTTTGTACTTTGACTTAGCATTAATAGGAACTGAAAAACATTATTTACGTAAGAAAATCAGGTACTGAAAGTTGTAGTTAAATTGTAATTAAAATTTGCGCTGGGTCGTTGTGGTGCAGTGGATATCGGCTCGAAACCGGGAAACCGGGTAACCGAGTTTGAATAGTCCAGTTGAATCCATTGTATTCACTTACGCGCAAATACACTTGGGAAAGGTATTAATCCGTCTCTTCCTTCCAGTTATGGGTCAAATAACAGGACAGACTGGGTTCTATAGCCTTGGTCGGCAACCAGTCTACCGCAGAAAGCAATAGGGGATAATCTTCTGCCCAGTCAGTCATGTCTCTTTCGAGACATGATCGCCCAAGCGTGTATCACGTATGGCACTTAACTGACTGACTATATACCCATGGTTAGTGTTCTCGGGTTAAATTTTATTCTTTTTTTTAGATCCATGCAATTGATTTTATTTATATTTAATTGAAACCGTTAATCCTCTTTGTATATAAATAAACATTAATATTTTTTATTTTATCTGGCTGACGTGCATATCGTGTTGAAACACCGGTTCCAGTACGATCAGCGAAATTATGCGACGTTGAGCCTGGTCTGTACTTAAATGGGTGACCACTTGGGAATATCAGGTACTGAAAAAATTGATGTGCAGATGGTTTAATGGATTATGGCTCGGAATTGTTATTTAGAGAGTCGAATTTCAATTCTCGTTCGGATCGTCATATTCGCGCAAATATCACTGAGAATTGTGGGAATTTATCGCTTCACCCTCACTAAAATTTGTATCACCAAAGCGTTATCCTTTTAAAAATTTTTACAATCTAAAAATATTTTCTGGCTTTAAATGAAATGAAAAAGGGTGATAAGCCGTAAGATCGAATTAATTTTAACCATTGATGTTTGAAAGTCAATAAATATTATATTTATTTTCATTTCAAAAGGGAGTTCATTTTGGGGGGCACTGTATATTGAACTTAGAAGTGTATGAAATAAAAAAGAATGATCAGTTTTTGCGTCAATCTTCTAAATGATGAGGGCTTTTCTTCTTTGAAAATTGTGATTTCCACGAAGACTCGGACACCAACTCAAAACAGCATTGAGTATTACTCAACTCCCTCACCCACAAAATAGGTATCTAGAGCGGCAACTACAAATCTGTATATATAAAAGGCAATCTGTGAATCTGTGTGTGACTGTTCCCTATGAACGCCTACATTTTTTAAGCTTTAGGAACACATATCTAGAGGGAAGCCAGGTCGACACATACTTTTTGAGTTTAAGTTCACCAATTTTCCTTTTCGCACTTTTTAGCCAATGGAGCCAGTTGTTTACATTTGCTCCTTAAAACACCTAAAATCTAAGATGGTTGTTGAATTACGTCACAGAAATCAAATCACGCGTGTCAAACGCGACTAAAATATTTTTTTTATTAAAAAAAAATATGAGCCTTTATATTTCATTTTTATTTCGACGTTTTAAAAATTCATTTGGTCAACAAAAAAATGTGAATATTTTCCCCCGTAATTTTGAAACAAAAGAAATATTTAAAAATAAATGTGTTTTTTCAAACAAAAACAAAATATATAAAACAAAAATGCTAATGTTTAATTTAATTATTTAAGTGGTTTTTTTGGGGTTTTTTTTTTTCAGATATAATATTTCATACTTCAGAAAATAAAATAAAAAAAAGCTTTTTTTTCTCTCATTGGCATCTTCTTCTACTACTAAAATGTTCTGAGTTGCACGGGCAACGCCGGGCTATGATTCTAGTACTTAATAAACTTCAAATTAAAATTTGACTTTTGTTAAACGTTTCACGTTCTAAACATTTGCATAACGTACAAATCTGTTTGCGACATTAATTTTGTAACTCGCTATTCCTGCTATTATAGGTAAGAACTATTAAGCAAATACATTCAGATGAATATTTACATATATCTTTGTTTATTCTTGTAGACATAGTGCCTGTCGTAGCAGTAGTAGTAGAGGTAGCGTCGTAAATAAAAGAATAACGATGCTTTTAATTTATTTTGATTGCATTGGAACCATCCCACCTTGAATCGATATATAATCGATGTCATTTGATATTCTCGCAACGGGCTTAGCGATAAGCACCTTATACATAATTAAGTCTAAAATTTTGCAAGGTTTCACCTAGAATTTATGTAACCCTATCCCAGACATCGGGGATACTTACTGTCCTGCCACAACTTTCAAATAATGCTACTCCAGATATGTTAGTTTTTTTTTTTAATCATTTCACCCCGAGCAAGGCGGAAACATAAATGTAAAAAGATTAATTAGAAAAGAGTGAGGAGTACAAACTAGCTAGAAAGGAACAATAGAAAGCTGAGAAAGCAGGTGCGATGACAGATACATAGGTGGAGAGAAAGGGAAGGTTATACAGGGGAGGGGAGAGAGCTAGAGTCCAGTGGTTAGTAGATGAGTATTGACTTTGCATTTAAATTTCTGGAGGTTGTAGCGGTCAGGAAAGCAAGAATACGGGAGCGAATTCCACAGGCGGGAAGTGCGAGAGAAGAAGCTGCAGGAGTAGAATTGTCGTCTGCATTTGGCTAACCTGACTGTGAATGGGTGGGACCCAGTTGCCAGTCTGGTTGCACGAGTAAACACCTGTAGAGGAGGCATCAGTGACTTAAGTTCGTCTGAGCAGAAGCCATGAAAGTATTTATAGAACAGAAAACAGCCCTAAATGATTTTAGTCATTCTAAAGGTAGTATGAATATTGTGAATACGCCTTTTTGACGTCAGCATATTTTAATAACGTGAGGGGTTTTGTAATTTAAGAAAAAGTTATATACAGTCTTACTTTAAGTTTCCAATACAAGGAATTTATGACTTCAGTAGACAATATTTAAATGTATATTCGACATACATACTTTGCATTGAAAATGAAGCTATTGCAGAATTGAAGAATTTGGTTTATTTACTTTTCGAACTCTCACTTATTAATGTTGTTTGATGAAGATAAAACAGAAAATGAAAATTGAAAACAAAGAGTAAAAGAAAAAATCCCGCAGTTTCAAACGATTTAAGCCATTATTTCAAGTTTTGTGGCATTTAAAAAATGGCGGAGAAAATGATTTCACTACTTTTCGCAAACATAAAAATACCCCAACTTTCTACGGGATAGGGTTAAGACCAAATTAAGTTATAATCTGTATAACTTACAGGATAGGACTAAAATGTAGGAGTTACTAAATTATTAAAGTGGGTTGATTGATTGATTTTTATGATTTATCAGTTTATTATGGGTTTGGAATCGGAGATCCGAGTTCGAATTCCAGTTAAGTTCATTTCTTCGCGAATTCAACTTTTCCCCACTAGATATGGTTAACTCGGAGGACAGACTGGAATTATAACTTTAGATGACAACCAATTTAGTAAAATAAATTCTCTGATTTCAAAACTGTATGAAGTAAATACAATGTAACTAAGGAAGAGATCGTTCGCATTGACTCGATGTTCCCGACTACGGTCGACTCATTTAAAATCGAAACACATGTTAGACTATAAGAATAATTGATTTTCTACAAGTGAATATTGTATTAAAAAATTTTCGAAAATAAGAATGATTTTTCCAGATACAAGTTCTAATATTTAACCTATATATTCGGGGAGATGGATTCATATTTTTGCCAATGATATTTGTGCTTAAGTGAATGCTTCGAATCCGGGCAGCGTGACGATTATCGAAGCGAGAAGTGGAATGGTCAAGCCAGGTTCGAATTCCGGTCGATTCCATTTCGTCCACTTTCGCTCTAACGTACTTGGAAAAAGCATGAAACTATCTTACTCCTTCTATGGGTTAAATATCAAGGCGTACTGGATTCTCTTGCTTTATGAACTCCAGTTTAGGAGAAGGAAATATCTGAATTCAAAACTGACGACAGCCATTTGTAGACTCCGTGGCACACGGTGGATCATTTTATCAGTAAATAGTTCTTTCGAAAAGTATGGCTTGTTTCAACATAAAGCCCCTGCCATTATAATTACTCCGCAATAGTGTGGGTAGTCGAGTGGTTCGGTTCTAAAACTCGGCCCTCATACAAGAAAATTGACAGGAAGGTGCATTATATATATATATATATATATATATATATATATATATATTCAGAAATTGTAACATGAATATGTTAACATATCACTACAAAAGTAGCTATTTTGTTTCGACATTTCTTGTGTCTTATCAAGTAATTCAAGATAACTTTATAAGATACAAGAAGTGTCGAAACGACATAGCTACTTTTGTAGTGATATTATAACATATTCATGTTATAACTTTTGAATAAATATTATTAGCTCTACATACGGAATATTATTCCATCCATATGTACCCTATATATATATATATATATATATATATATATATATTAATCATTTCTTCACAAGCAAGGCAGTACCGCCACTGGTTTTCAAGGGGTTAAATGACAAGAGCGAGAAGAAAAAAGATAAAGTGGGATGTTTTGTTTACTGCTCTTAAAGGTAGTTAACTATCTGATAAAACATTGTTCTTTTAATGTCAAAACAAAATATACAATTTTGTAGTTGATTGTAGTTGTACAGGTTCTAAAGTATAATTTATAATAAATATTCATTGCTCTATTTTTATATTGAGCACTGTTTTAAATTAATCTTTTGAACCTTGCAAATATTTTTTTCGTT
Source organism: Ascarosepion bandense (assembly GCA_037127315.1). Taxonomy (NCBI): domain Eukaryota; kingdom Metazoa; phylum Mollusca; class Cephalopoda; order Sepiida; family Sepiidae; genus Ascarosepion; species Ascarosepion bandense. The sequence continues at coordinate 2,816,949 of JBBBDQ010000354.1, forward strand.
CTTTATTCATTTGGATATATATATATATATATATATATATATATATATATATATATATATATATATATGAAAAAAAGGATTAATTCAAAGATGTTGAATGGCCATTTCGATATGAAGATCCCCACGGGGAACGACACATCACCTCAGCAACAGAAAAAAAACTTTCAGAAACTGGAGAAAAATTAGTCTACTTTTCCTATTTAAATAGATTGCAAAGAAATTAAAAAATAAATAATAAAATAAAATAAAAAAAATAAAAATAAAAATAAAGGGAAAGAAAAATAAAGGGAAAGAAAAATAAAGGGAATATATATATATATATATATATATATATATATATATATATAGTGAACACTCCTATCACTTTCGATGTATTGGAGCTACGTTTTTGAACACAACCACGAGTACACACAGAGATGATGTGATTATAATAGTGAGGGCTTGTGTTTAACTATGAGTGCCCACTAAAAATAACATTTAAAGTGATATATATGTTTCTGTGTGTATATGCGTGTGCGTGTGCGTGTGTGTGTGCATTGCTAATGATTTTTAGGATAAATTCATTGAAAATCAGAAAGAAAGATTTTCAATTATCAGAAAGTAAAGGAGTCATTTCTCACACAACAGGATTATTATATATGCAATGCGTAATGGATATGTATTGCTAATGAATTTTACTATAACGTATTGAAAATCAGGAACAAAAATTGATTGTTATTTATCAAGAAATCAGACAACCATTAGTAATATTAAAATGTTATTTTATGGTAATGTAAATGGATTTTTAATAATCTTGCTATAGTATTGTAATGTAAGTAAATTATACATAGAAATCTATTGTAAATGGTGTTACTACAGAAATGTATTATAACAGGTTTTACTACAGAAATGTATTGTAAATTTTTTACTATCGAATCGTGACTGATTTTACTCTATTGTAGCTTTTTTTATTTTTAATTTCGCGCATGCGCGTTGTTTGTTTTTAATTTTGCCGATTGCACAGTATAGTAGGGTCAGTTGGAAACCGTCTGTAAGAAAAAAAAACACGATGACACAATTCACTCCGCCAAAAATTTGGAAACGGTATGCTGTACTGCTTGGCATTCGCGCCAGAAGCCCTACTACGAACATTTCAGTGTGTTTGGGTGTAGATCTGAGGAGAGCGCAGAGGATTCAAAAAAAGATGGATGAGTCTAATGATGATTACGAAGCTACGGCAGCTCGGAAACTTCACTCTGATCATTCTGATAAGAAAAGAACTCTCGAATTTGTTGCTAAGATTCAAGTCAAGATTGACAACGATTCCTCCAAATCAGTCAGGTCCATATCTAGGGACACGAGTATCTGAGTTTTTTTTATCGGGCAGGTAATGCTTTTAAACACTCGGCATTTCTTATATAAGATAAGAAAGTGTCATTTTTTTATCCCAAGCCATGAAGGACAAGAGTCAAAACCGTGCTACAAAGTTTGTAAACAAACTCAAGCATACCAGCCAAATGAAAATGCTTTGATTCTTTTCAGGCAAGAAAATTTCTGTCAGGATAAGATGATGAATGCACAGAACAATCTTTGACTTCCTGTTTCTTTAAAAAGATGTACCGTGAGTGATGAAAACTAAATATCTATTCAAAATCATGGTGTTTGGCGTGATGGCAACTTTATTCTTCAATTCATCGTCCCACAGGACCTCAGACTCAATAAGAAGGCTTACATCAAGTACCTTGAGAAGGTAGTGCTTCCCGGGTTTAAGATGGTGGCTTCTAGGAGATCATATATCTGCAACAGGACTCTGCACCACACTATATAATCAGGAGAACGGTTGTGGCTGTCAGAAAACTTCTGCGACTACATCACCCTTACACCTGACCACCTAACTCCTCAGACTGGAGCATGTGTAAGGCGCAGTTGAACGAAAGACCAACAGAACTTCTTGTAACACAAAAGATGAACTGAAGGCAATGATGATAGCAAATTCCTCAACTTAAACAAGGAGATAGCCTAAAAGAGACGCAGGAGATTCCAAAGTCACCTACAGGCTGTGGTTAAAGTCAATGTCGATTATATTGAATGAATTTACACTTGAATGTTTCAAGATATGTTAATGTAATTTTGGTAAATATATCTTTTAAAATGAAATGTTAGTTTTATTTTCATTTTGGCGTAATTTAGACGATATTTCATCCATCGCATCCCGTATAGCAACTGATTTTACTATCGAATTGTATTGTTGTTGATTTTACAATAAAAATGTTTTGTAAATAATTTTCTACCGAAATGTATTATAAAGGATTTTACTATAATAATTTATTGTAAATCATTTTTTCCTATAAATTTTTTTTCAATGTATAATCGTGTCGCCCCAAGCAAGGCATTTTACTGCCAATGTTGTGCAGGAGGTTACATAAGAGGAATGTTATGAGGAATGAGAGGTTGCAGGGGGTGTCAAGTAGTAGGAGAAGGAAGAGAATACTGATGAGAGTGGGGTGGACGAAGAAAAAGCATTAGAGAGAGGATGTAAGTTAGTGAGACAGGAGATGACTATTGACTTTACATTTAAATTCTTGGAGATTGTAACTGTCGGGAAAGCAAGTATGCGGAAGAGAATTCCACAGGCGGGAAGTGCGAGAAAAGAAGTTGCTGGAGTAGAATTTGCGTTTACAATTTATTGGTTTCACAGTAAAAGGGTGGGACCTAGTTGCTAATCTTGTGGCTCGAGAAAATTCGTATATAGGGGGTACCAGTGAGCTAAGTTCATCAGAGCAGAAGCTGTGAAAGTATTTGTAGAAGAGACACTGGGAAGCCACTCTGCGTCGGTGAGAAAGTGACTGTGTCCTAGCGGCTAAGTCGGGATCGATCATATTACAGATTCTCCGTTGGATTCGGTCGAGGACACCTAAGTGGCTAGCAGGAGCACCGGACCAAATATGGCAGTAATACTCAATGCACGGTCGGATGGTAGACTTGTATATGTGTAGGATTGTTTCAGGCGGGAAAAACTTCCTGGCCCTACACAGAGAACCGATTTTCTTAGCAGCGGATTTAGCTATGGATTCTATGTAGTTATTCCACTTGAGGTCTGGTGTGAGAGTTAACCCGAGGAGGTGCAGTGTTTCGCTTTCAGGGAGAGTTGCATTGTTAATGATTTACGATAGAAATAAATTATAAAAGCTTTTGCTATAAAAATGTTTTGAGACGGATTTTACTATAGAAATGTACTGTAAATGATGTTACTACTTCTAATTCTCGGGTGATGATAATCCCTTTCTTGAAATAAGCGTAACCTTGATGCCCTATCAACTTAAATTTTTCTTTTGCAATCATTTGCTTGTCATAATCGATTATGACATAGTAAAATATTTGGAACATTTCAAATAAAAAGGATATGGGATCCCCATTCAGTCGTCTTCCGTTTAATTAGATTAAATTTGGAGTGAATGAAGATTTTAACCAGCAGACGGTGCGCTTAAACTTCTCCTACGTACCGTGTCTCTTCAGAGCGTTGGTGATCATGACTCTCCACAACTTCCTAACATTTGTAGCTCTCAATAAGTTTTGTTTTTTTCCCCGGCTCTCCCAAACCCTACTCGGCCATCCATTCACTCAAGCTCGTCAATTTGGTTATGCGTTGTTTTCGTCCGTTTCTTTTACCTTCGATCTGTACTGTGAGTATTAAATTTTTGAAGCCTTTTTTCCTCTCTATCTGCCCTATTCTTATAATAAAGTCAACGAATGAATAGTAGTCGGTGTATCTAAAAGAGACGTTGTTAGGATTCAGTCAGTTAAGTGCCATAACTGATACACGCTTGGGCGATTATGTCTCGAAAGAGACATGACTGACTGGGCAGAAGATTATCCCGCAGTAGGTTGCCATTGCTTTCTGCGGTAGACTGGTTGCCAGCCAAGGCTACAGAACCCAATATGTCCTGTTATTTAACCCATAACTGGAAGGAAGAGACGGATTAATACCTTTCCCAAGGGTGTTTGCGCGTAAGTGAATGCAATGAATTCAACTGAAATTTGAACTCGGCTCCCCGATTTCTCGTTCCGAGCCGCACCACAACGCACATCCTGGTTAGGATTAGGCTTTTGTAAATGTTTGGACAATAAACACTGACTCCCACTGACTTCCACCCCAACTCCAGAAAAAGTAGATAGAAAAAAAAGCTCTTTACCCCACATTCCTGATAATATTTAATAGTAAAATGCAGTAATTTTATTGTCTGTATTTTTAATAATTGTTCTAATATATGCATGATAAAGAGAGATAAAAATATTTGCTTATATTTCTGAGATGAGGTATTTACATCAGTTACATTATCCAGACTGTTGTTCTCATTTTTATTGTTATATTCACGATGTTTCAGCTGTTGTACACTCCGACATTCTTTAAGTGAATGGAACTTTGAAACAAACCCTGAACTGAATACTTTATTTCAATCAATAGGATAGATTGTTCTCGTTCAATGATTCTTTGAGTCAAGTCACTGGATCCAACCAACGATTTTATCCACTGGTTCACGGAGATAAAAATCATTAAAAAAAAATCTGCGGTAGACTGGTTGCCAGCCAAGGCTACAGAACCCAATATGTCCTGTTATTTAACCCATAACTGGAAGGAAGAGACGGATTAATTTATATAAAAATGGAACTTTGTCTGTGTGTGTGTGTGTGTGAGTGTGTGTGTGCGTGTGTCCGTTATCTATAGACTCTGAAACGGCTGAACCAATTTTCTTGAAAATTTACACAGTTGTACTATAAGCGTCTACAAGTGTTCTTAGCTAGGTTTTGTGTCGAGGTACTCCCGATAAATATCAAAAATCGATAATCGAAAAAACCGGGTTATAGAAGAAGTGGTCCGATTATAATCAAATTTGATACACTCATAGACAAAGACATAAGAAACGATATTCAGAAGTGTCAAGGTTGCAGTTCTTAAAATAGTGCAGAAAATCAATAATATATATATATATACGTCTATTGAACAGGTGAAGAGGCTCATCCCTTGTTCCCTGTTTAGGATGTGGTTTCCGGCTTTCACTTTTCTAATCTTTTCACTCTTACGTAGCCCCCTGCGTATCAGTGGCGTTACCGCCTTGCTTGGGGTGATATGATTAAAAAAAAAATCTATATATATATATATATATATATATATATATATATATATATATTAGGCAAGATGTTTGTGTGTGTGTGTCTGTTTATCTGCCTGTATGTCTGTATTTTTTTCAGCCCTTTTATTTTAGTTTTTGCTTCGGGTTGGGCTCTAAGTAGGTATAATTGTAGTTCTTAGTCTCAGCCATGAGACCATTTACTCAGAGGACTTATTTAGCCTTGAAAATTCAGTTTACGACGAAAAATACTTATTTGATATCGATACCAGGAAATCAAAATTTGACTTACATCCATTCATTTTTCTTTCAGTCTACGGTTTTGCTTTAAATGGAAACAAATATTGCTTTTTAATCTTTCGTGCCAACGTCCAAAGAGTCTGAGCTCCAAGACCATGGATTAGTTTTAAAGCTTTCATTACACCCGAGCAACGCCGGGCTATACTGCTAGTAAATAAATAAAAGGGCTTCGCTTGAGAAACTAAGGATCTGTGGAACATTAAGATCATATCTGTTCCAACAGTAGTTAAAGCAATGGTCATTCAGTTAAGTGTCATACGTGATGCACGCTTGGGTGATCATGTCTTGAGACATAACTGACTGGGCAGAAGATTTTCTCGTAGTAGACTGCCATTACTTTCTGTGGTGGACTGGCTCTCAACAAAGGCTATAGAACCTAAACTGTCCTGTTATTTAACCCAGTTAGAGAGAAGAGACGAATCAATACTTTTCCCAGTGGTATTTGCGCATAAGTGAATGCAATGAATTCAACTGGAATTCGAACTAGGTTCTCCGATTTCTCGTTCTGAGCCTATAAATACTACACCACAACGCACCCCAAGTGGTAATCGCTATAAAACTGTAGAAGTGAAAATAAAGTAACAGAAGATTCGAGAATTGTTTGATATTCTTCTTGAGATTATATTGGTACCTCGACGTTGTGTGATGGTTTGTAAGTTTATATATGTTTCCCTCGTGTCCTTTGGATTATTTTTTTTCATATCTCTTAATGTAAGATGCCCAACAGTAGGTACATCAATATACATGTTGCTGCATTTTAGATGGCGTTTTGATATAAATATTTTGTCGTCATTTTTGATGTCAATGGCCCACTCGTAATAATAATAATAATGCAAAGAAGAAGAAGAAGAAGAAGAAGAAGAAGAAGAAGAAGAAGAAGAAGAAGAAGAAGCTGGAACACAAGCCACCACATGTTATACAGAACGAAAATGTTACCGATTTTTGGAATTTCACCGTTCAGACAGATGAAGAAATCCAGACAAATCGACGAGACATAATTGTGAAAAATCATGTTGAGAACACCTGCCTCCTGATGTTCCAGCCTCAGCCGGCAAAAACACATACTCGAAAAAAATTTCGAAACTTGACTAAATACAAGGAACTCATTGATAAAAATCGGTAGAAAGTGACATTTCAAGGCAACAATGTTACCTGTTGGCATTGGGATTTTTTGTGGGAAAATGGTATCAAACATAACAAACAAATATGTGAATCAAATTCCTCGTAACTGTAGAATATATGAGTTTGAAAAACAATCATACTAATGGGAACTTCTCACATTTTGTGTAGATTTCTTTCTATGCAATGACAATAATTACTTTTTCTTAACATGTCTCTTAAAATTCCTGGTTAAGAACCTAGGGAAACTACACAAAAGAGATAAAACACAACAACAACAACAACAACAATAATAATGTAGCAAACCACATATTAAGCAAAGGTAAAAATAAGCTAAGAATAAAAAAATGGTTCAATGGGAACTGTAATTCTCTGGGAACTGCGCAAACAATTCGTGTGGTAAACTCAAAATCAGAATTAGCCTTTGATATAGGAAAAACAGAAACTCATCTGGGACTAAGATTCAAACGAATCACCCAGTCTAGCTTAGAAAACCGGATCCAATTAACGTTGATACAGAAAAAAAACGTGGTGGATTTAGGTGTTCTAACAGACTACAAAATTTCCAGAAAAACCCAGAGATATCTGGATCTCGTCAGAGAACTGGAAAAATTACGTAAGATGAACGTGGCAGTTGTGCCAGTGGTTTTTGGAACACGGGAAACTATTCCAAAAAGCTGAACAAAAGGACTAAAGAAATTAGAAATCCGAAAATGATTCGAGATTATCCAGAGAATGACATTGATTAACATAACCAGAGTAGTGAGTAATGTTAAATTTGCTGTCATTTGATCTCATGTGAAATCCACATAATTTACTGAAACTTCAAAAAATGTATATGGACAAGATGCATGGCGCAACCATATTATTACTAAACCATTGTGCCATTAAATAAGACTATTTACTTCAAAGGGAAATTATACTGAACAATTTAGCTATATTATGATATAATGTTACGCATCTCAGTAGTTTTAATGTGTCTTATAATTTGTTCCCAGCATTATTATACTGTTATATAGATTTTCATGTATTTTTGTTTTTATTAATAATGATCTAACAAATGATTTACCAAGTCCTTCGTTGATTAACCTTTTGGGGTCATCTTCTAGTTTTTGTTTTATAGTTTTTATTTATCGAATGCCGCACAAAAATTGCATATTTTGCTTGTGGTGATTCATAGTTAGAATTCTGGTTTGAATATATTTTACATTAAATGTATTTAATACAAAAAGCATCAATTTTATTTGGATTTATTCTTGAATTAATAAAATTTTGAAATCAGTTTGTGAGCAAAAAACTGTGAAGTTCGGGCGTTTCTGTATATATTTTCAGACGATATTTAAAACTAAATGTTAAAAAAATTGATAAAAGTTATGAATCTAGACTTTGGTGTTAGTATTTATTGAGTGCAATTCTTGAGATTTTTTAAAAAGCGAAAAATAAACATGCACTGCTGCTTATGGGCGGACATGTGATTATATAACAAACGCTGGTTAAAAATATTTTTTCTGATCGTCACACAACCTAACAAGTCTGTGGAAGAGCGTCAGGCACGTCGTGGTGTGTTGAAATGAAATGTAGCCATAAAAACACACCATGTCTTGCTTTTGGCCTTTTCGAAAGCAGTGTAACCATAGCAAAAATCGAATTATGATGAAAATGACATAATAAAAAAAATAAAATAATAATAATAATAACTAGAAATACCCGTCAACGTTTTTTGACGATTTTCCTGTTTATTTTTCTGATAAATCATAATTTTTAATTTGATTCATTGCGTGTTTTACGACGATAAAAGTGCCAGTGAAAGTTTCCCAGTCGCATCGTTAAATATTTGAGCTTAACAAATTTAACAAAATGATACAATAAATATGAATGCAAGTAAAAGGGCAGAAATGCAAAGATTTTAAATTAACAGGGTTTTCCGTGTTACTGGAGCAGACGTTAAACACATGAACGTGATATTGTCTCCACCATCACCTCCCTTTCTTTCTTTCTTTCTTTCTTTCTTTCTTTCATTAATTTTTTTATTCATTAATTCATTCACTAATTCTCACTTTCTTTCATTCTTTTTTCTTTTTGCTTTCATTCATTCTTTCTTTTTTTCATTCATTCTTTCTTTTTTCATTTATTCATGAATTATTTCTTTCATTCATTAATTCTTTCATTCTTTCTTATTTTCTTTCAGTCACTCATTCTTTTTTCTTTCTTTCACTCATTTTTCTTTTCTTTATTCATTCATTCTTCTTTCATTCATTCATTCATTCATTCATTCTTTCTTTCTTTCTTTCTTTCTTTCTTTCAATATGTTCCCAAAACCAAATAGCGCATTTGAAATATCTTTTTTTCATCTATTATCGCAGTCAAACAGGAATTGTCCATTATTTATCTGTGGTAATAGCAAGGCGTAATGTACGCCCTGACTAATAATGGAACTAAAGAATAAGCAAAATAATAAGATGACGGGAAAATTTCAAGGTTCTTAAATTTGAATTTACAGATAGCGATTTTTACAAAAATATCCGTAGAAATTCTCGTATAGCATAGTTCAATATTTTAGCTCAACAACTTTAACAAAATATTTCAATAACAATCACAAATACGAATGTTGGTTATCTTCTTAAGAAGTAATGTCGTACAAATGAAAAGATTTGAGATTAACAACGTTTTGCGTTTCTTTCTTTATTTCGCCCTTTCTCATTGAAACCAAGTAGCGTTTCCGATAAGGTTTTCGCATCTTTCACTGAAATCAAATAGTCAATTACAGTTATCTTTTTCAGGAATTGAGTCCAGTACACTCCAGCTATGATTTTATATGGGTACAGCCTTCACACGCTAGGCGTTACTGCAAGTAAGCTTTTCAAGGTATGGGGTGGCTAGATTCATCACCGACCAAGTTTTTTATGCCAGAAGTGTCCTCGTTTGTCAACGAGGACTTAAGAGACTAGTCGACCCTACTATTTAGCTCATAGTTTGGAGCTTGAAGAGAAGCGATGGACTCATACCCTTTCCAAGGGAACTTGCGCGAAAGCAAATGTAACGACCGGAATTCGAACTCGGCTCGCTTAGTTCTCGTTTCGAGCCGCTAACCATGACACAACATGCAACGCGAAGAAAAAAATGGGATATATGTCGTGCTAATAATAGTGAAAGCACTTGGAAGCGTGTCTAAAATATTAGAATCAAAATTGGAGATAAAAGGATGCGCTGATATCACGTTGTTTGAGTCTGAATATACTGAGAAGGGAACAGAGGTGATTTACCCTTCCTCGATTTTCATCAAACGTCTGGTGTTAACATGCAAATGCATGAAATAATGTTATTACTACTATTAATAATAATAATTACGCGTGGGATTTGACGGTGTAGATGAATGGTAAATGTTCTAATAGACTCAGTATTGAAGACTAAAACAAGTAAAATTCTTTGAGATAAATCACCCAACCCAACTCAGATGGCCAAATTTAGTTATCAGAAATAAAGAAAAGAAAGTCTGTGAAACCGTGGATATCGCTATATCGATAGCGGGAAATTAAAAGAAAGAAAGAAAGAAAGAAAGAAAGAAAGAAAGAAAGAAAATACCCGAATATCACCAGGGAATTTAAATAATTGTAGACCAGAAAATGACAATAGTAACAATTATTAAAGGAAGATTTGGAACACTTCTGATGAGCCGAAGAAAAAAAAAGACGGATGGATGGAATCAAAACTATGCAGGCAATAGCATTATACAAATCGGTAAGAATGCTAAAAACATTGCAGAAATGTTGATATTTGCTGCCATTGTCTCCTCAAGAAAAGCCACTAGTTTCTATGAATGTTCAATATGCAAACATTATGGAAAAGCTGTAGGCAAACACTGGTATGAACATCACCCAGCACCGGTTACAGAAATAGAAGATGTAACCATTCTATGGGATTACACCATCTACACAGACAGAAAAATTGAAGCAAACAGGCCAGACATTATTGTTAAAAACCAGAAGGAGAAAACTTGTCTATTAATTGATATGGCTTGTCCAGCGGATTGTAACATAGCAATCAAGGAATTTGAAAAACTGTCAAAATATAAAGACCTGGAAATTGAAATAGAAAAAATGTGGAAATTGAAAACAAGAGTTGTGCCAGTGATAGTAGGTGCACTTGGAATGATAAAAAATGGAACAAAACAACACATTGAAAGAATCCCTGGAAACCCCAGCTTAAGAGATATACAAAAAATTGTCTTATTAAGTACAGCCCACACACTAAGGAAAACTTTATCTATGTAATGCTGGAGATAATAGGGAAGATAGAAAAACATGAAATGGAGCCATAACAACACGCCACTACCTGCCTTAGGTCTCCCCGCAGACTTGGTTGGTAGTGAGACCAAAGCAGAAATCGAAATATGATGAAAAATGACATAATAATAATAATAAATACAGCAATAATTCCAGTTGTAGCTGGAGCCCTTGGATTGATTGGAAAAGGTGCCGATAGAATCACTGAAGATTCCTGGTGACTCGATGTCTTAAAAAAATACGAAAAATAGTACTCACAAGTACAACTCACACATTACGAAAACCTTTAAAATGCGTGTGATCTTACTTTTAAAATTTTCTTCTTTTTTTTTTTTACAAAAATGATCAGTGGAAAACATCATGAAACCATTTTGACCTTAGGTCTCTAGTTGAAACCCGGAAGGAAATGTGTATACAATATAAATCAAAGGAAATAATAATAATAATAATAATAATAATAATAATTATTATTATTATTATTATTATTATTAATTGATATGGCTTGTCCAGTAGATTGTAACATAGCAACCAAGGCATTCGAAAAACTGTCAAAATACAAAAACCTGGAAATTGAAATAGAAAAAAAAATGTGGAAATTGAAAACAAGTATCGTAACAGTGATAGTGGGTGCACTTGGAATGATAAAAAATGGAACAAAACAACACATTGAAAGAATCCCTGGAAACCCCAGCTTAAGAGATATAGAAAAAAATGTCTTGTTAAGTACAGCCCACACACTAAGGAGAACTTTCTCTATGTAACGCTAGGTATGTTAGGGAGATAAGAAAAACATGAAATGTAGCCATAACAACACACCACGACCTTCCTTAGGTCTTTCCACAGACTTAGTAAGTAGTGTGACCATAGCAGAAATCGAATTCTGATGAAATAATAATAATAATAATAATAATAATAATAATAATAATAATAATAATAATAATAATAATAATAATAAATGTCCTGATACTACACCGGTCATGGCTCTCATGGTTTCTGATCTTCAGTTTTCTTTTGGAGAATGAAGCTTACGGAAAATGTCCTGCTCAGTATCAAAAGTTGTCTACTATCTGATCATAAGAAATTGGTCATATCGATTCTAGGTTAACACACCGTGCACCACTGTTCATTATCGGCACTAGACTTGGAGCACCATGGTCAAGTGCTGAGGGAGTTGTTTTATTTAAATTTAAAAGATGAACCAGCTACAGATGCTTGGGAGTCACGAGTGAATACTTTGCAACACCTTCAGTCGGATATGACCTGAGCGGACTATGTTACCCGACCTGAAGGTATTTTTAACTAAGCCCCAACCTCCGTTTATCAAAATATCTCACCATAATGCGCACATAGGCTCTCAGGTATGTGGCTGGTAAACTTTTATCAAAACGCTAGTCATGATGAGTATATTGAACTACGCATATATGTGCTCCAGCGTCACTCTGTTGACATGTTGCTCTTTTACTTTTATTATTATTGTGACCCAATCTTTAGCAATATTCATTAAATCGCTTGTGTGAATATTCAAGTACGTGGGATGGAAACAACAGCATCAGCAACATAGGAAGGCATCATTTGAAAAAATGTAAAGGAAGTCCCAATTTTCTGTTGATACTGTATTTACTTTTGAAAAAGTGCTTAATGGAAACTTTTACATTCATCTAATCAGGTATAATTTTAATCTTCACGCAGAATCGATTAACGTCTCCAGGCGTTGGCTATTAATTTCTTAATTACACGGTTAATTATCGTCACAAAATAGACTTCGTTGAATTTTCTCATTTTATGCTGTGACAGTAACTAGGACGTTTTAAGGAAAATAAGCAAGTAAAAGACGTGTATACTTACAATAAGAATAATACCGAATATACGAGACACGAAGAAGTTTTAAGAAAAAGAGAAACTATATATATATATATATATATATATATATATATATATAGAGAGAGAGAGAGAGAGAGAGATAGATAGATAGATAGATAGATAGATAGATATAAGAATTATACCGAATATACGAGCCACGAAAAAGTTTTAAGAAAAAGAGAAACTATAAAGAAACATATATATATATATATATATATATATATATATAGAGAGAGAGAGAGAGAGAGAGAGAGAGTGAGAGAGAGAGAGAGAGAGGTAGATAGATAGATATAAGAATTATACCGAATATACGAGCCACGAGGAAGTTTTAAGGAAAAGAGAAACTATAAAGAAACATATATATATATATATAGATAGATAGATAGATAGATAGATAGATAGATAGATAGATAGATTGTTTAATTGTGATCATTTAGTGCCAAGATTCTTGTTTTTTCATTGGTTCTACTGATAAAAGTATTTTTGGCAAGCAGGTTTTTCTCGTGAAGTGCTCGATATCGGGATGGAGATGAAGCGTTAATAAGCACAAAGAGTTTATCACTTAAACTGAACAGATTCATGCTGTCTTCGAAGTTTCGTGAGGTTATCGTTATTTTATAAGAATAAAGCTCTGACGAGTGTTAAGCATCATAGCAATACCCTCACTAAACTTTGAGGTCGGTATGAACTTGCTAAGTTGAAGTGAAAAACTCTTTGTGCTTACATATATATATATATATATATATATGAAAATTTGTGTACACATAATGAGGAAAGGCAAGAGAAGTGGGCAGGAGGCACGCTGTGAAAAAACCTAACGAGTGCGAATGAATGAATACAGATTAAGAAGGAGGGTAATGGTTGAAAACTATTTTAAGAAAACAGAAGAAGTTGTGGAGAGCCATGATAGGCAGTGTTTTAAAGAAACATGAGACATAAAAAAGTATATTCATATATGTATGGAAATTATAAGTATATACAAATAATTTGGATATACATAAAGTGGTGAAAACATTTCCGTTTCACACACACGCGCGCGCAGACAGATCTGTAAATGTACCATTATATGTGTGTGTATGTGTGTGTTATAACACACGCACACACTCACTCACACACACAGAGAGACACACATACACATATGCATTGTGTATTTAGGCAGCAACCCCTCTTTTATACAAGTTTTGTTATAGAGGACGGAGAAAGTACTGCGATTGTCAGTCGTCTTTAATAAAAGACTTCGAGGTGGTGTAATGGTTTGTAGGCTTGTCTTGCAAGAAATAATTGCAAATAAGTAGTGAGTTCGATCCTCACTGGGTACCCCATACTTTCGAACTTGTGCCACATCTATGCACACGCTTAGAAAACCACTATTAGTGTTTGGGAAAGGTCCGAAGAGCAAAATATTAAGTGCGGTAAGAGATAGAGGCAAGTGGAGGTCTATGATCGCCTACGTTCCGAAGGGAAAAGGCACATGAAGAATATATATATATATAGTCATCCGCAGACAGATCTGTTTCGCTGTATCACAGCTCATCAGTACGGTTAGACACCGATCGCTTTTTAACCCAGGATTGAAACCCGACCGAATTGGTATATATATATATATATATATATATATATATATATATATATATATATATATTGCATGTTATTTATCAGTAGTTACATCTAAAGGGGTCCCCATATGCATGACCTGAAAATCACTTTAAACGTGAAAGAGATAGTCCTTGTGCGGAATTGACAGATGTGGAAAAAAAACTTTAAATTTAAAACAGCACTGTTACATATTAGAGAAACAGAATATTCAAATTATATATATGTATATATACATATATATATATATTTGAATTGGCAAATATATATATATATATATATATATATGAATATATATATATATATATATATATATATATATATATATATATGTATAATTCTTAGACACATACACATATGTATATAAAAGAATGAGAAAGAAACAGATAGGAAACGATAATTATTTTATATATTCACCTATCAATTCAGATATAAGTCAAGTGTCATACGTGATACACGCTTTGGGTGATTATGTCTCGAAAGAGACATGACTGACTGGGCAGAAGATTATTCCGCAGTAGGTTGCTATTGCTTTCTGCGGTAGACTGGTTGCAACCAAGACTATAGAACCCAATCTGTCCTATTATAACTGGAGAGAAGAGACGGATTAATACCTTTCACAAGGGTATTTGCGCGTAAGTGAATCAAAGGAGTTCAACTGGAATTCGAACTCGACTCCCGATTTGTCGTTGCGAGTCGATATCCACTGCACCATAACGCACATATATATGAATTGACAACTTGATAAAAAATTATCCAAATGTTGGAGAATTTTTGACTTTATTTTCACTTGAAATTAAAGCCAAAATGCAATGTTTAGAACGGCTTATGATTAAACATAATAGACATTCATTGTCTGTTATATTTAACAGTATATGTTTAGAAAATTATCTGCTGCCTCGATACACTGTATGATTTGCTTAAACGTTATTTTCAATTAGTACTCATAGTTGAGCTGATATTTTTAAAAATGTATTTATTTACATCTACCGGCCTGAATATTCGAGAAATCTTGTTAGAAAAATATGCGCCCTTTGCGTATTTTCTTTTCCGGACATAAGATGCACAAAAACTATACATAACCTTCTGTTACCCGAGCGCTTTCCGTGTTTCTGCTATCATATTCTGCTATTAAGGATGATTTTTAATCTGAATATATATATATATATATATATATATATATATATATATATATGTGTGTGTGTGTGTGTGTGTGTGTGTGTGTGTGTGTGTGTCTATGCGCTTGTGTGTGTGTCTATGTGCGTGCGTGCGTGTGTGTATTAATGATG
>JBBBDQ010000354.1:2837500-2895000 GCA_037127315.1 Ascarosepion bandense
TCTCAATTCTTTCCTTAGACGACAAATGGTTTCATAAGCACACATTTATTCAGTCAATATTTTCTATGTTTTTTTTTTTTTTTTTTTTTTTATTGCGTGGGAGAGGAATCTTTTTGTTAATACACTTTTTCCAAAAATTGATTTCAGCTTTCGCTCCTGTAGTTTTGTTTTCAACCGTTGGCATTTTTTTTGTTCTTCAGTGCCATCGTCAGTCTTTTCACCCTCAGTTCTTCTTCTTCTTCTTCTTCTTAATTTCTTCTGTGTTTTCTTTATCTAATTCTTCATCATTTTCTTTCATTCGCCTGAATGATTATCTTATTTCTCCCCTCATTCCTTCTTTCTCTTCTGTACTGTAATCGTCATCTTTCTCATCATCATCATCATCATCATCATCATCATCATTATCTTCTTCTTCTTCTTCTTCTTCTTCTTCTTCTTCTTCTTCTACATTAATTATAATTAATCTTTCTTCCCTACAACATCAGAAGAAAAATAAAAAAAAGACAATGAAGAAGATAAAGAGAGTACACAAAAAGTAAAAGCAAAATGAAAGAAGATAATGAGAAAGATAAAAAGAATACACAAGAGAAGAAGAAGAAGAAGAAGAAGAAGAAGAAGACGAATGAAAGAAAATGAGGAAGAAGATAAAAGTATACTGAAGAAAAAGTAAAAGATGTGATGAATGAAATCGAATTAATAATAGGATGATATTGGCAATGAAGAAAAGAGAAATGAATGAAGATGAAGGAAGAAATGGAGTACACAAAAAGAAAAATAGAAGAAAAATATGAAAGAAGATGATGAAGAATCAGAAGAAGAAAAAAAGGAGGAAAAAAGAATAAAAAAATAAAGGCGAGAATGAAAGAAGAAAAATGAGGAAGAAGATAAAGCGAGTACACAAAAAGAAGAATAATGAAAAAAAGAAGATGACGAAAACGATAAAGAGAGTACACAAGAAGAAGAAGAAGAAAAAGAAGAAGAAGAAGATAAAAGAGTCTCGAAGAAAAAGATAAAAAAGATGAATAAAATAGAATTAATAATATGATGATCCTTATACTGAAGAAGGGAAAAATGAAGGGAGATGATGTAGTTGATAAAGAGAGTACACAAGAAGAAGAATGAAAGAAGGTGAAGAAAAAATAAAGAGTGCGCACAAGAAAAAAGAAATGAAAAAAGAAGACTAAGAAGAAAATGGAGTACACAAGAAGAAGAATGAAAGACAAAGATAAAGAAGGCACACAAGAAGAACAAGACCAAGAACGAGACGGGGATGATAGAAAATAGGTCAAAAGACAGAGTACGCAGGAAGAAGAAGAAGAAGAAGAAGAAGAAGAAGAAGAAGAAGAAGAAGAAGAATGAAAAAGAAGACGATGAGAATGGAAATAATGAGAGGATGCAAGAAAAAGAAGAGAAGAAGCAAAGAAGAAAAATATGAAAGAAGAAAACAAGGAAAAAGATAAAAAGAGTACATATGAAGAATAATAATAAAAGAAGACTAGGAAGAAAATAAAGAGAGTACACAAGAATAATAATAATGGAAGAAGACGAGGAAGAAGATAAAGAGAATACACAAAAAGAATAGTGAAAGAAAACAAGAAAAAGAGAGTACAAAAGAAGAAGAATAATGAAAGAAGACGAGGAATAAAATAAAAGGAGTACACAAGAAGAAGGAGAATGAAAGAAGACGAGGAAGATGATAAAGAGAGTACACAAGAAGAAGAAGAATGAAAGGAGACAAGGAAGAAGATAAAGAGAATACACAAGAAGAAGAATAGTGAAAGAAGACGAGGAAGAAAATAAAGAGAGTACACAAGAAGAAGAAGAATGAAAGAAGACGGGGAAGGAAATAAAGAGAGTACACAAGAAGAAGAAGAATGAAAGAAGACGAGGAAAGAGATAAATAGAGTGCATAAGAAGAAGAAGAAGAAGAATGAAAGAAGACGAGGAAAAAACTAAAGAGTGTACACAAGAAAAAGAATAATGAAAGAAGACGAGGAAGAAGATAAAGAGAGTACACCAGGAGAAGAAGAATGAAAGAAGATGAGTAAAAAATAAAGAGACTGCACAAGAAGAAGAATGAAAGAAAACGAGGAAGGAAATAAAGAGAGTACACAAGAAGAAGAAGAATGAAAGAAAACGAGGAAAAAATAAAGAGACTGCACAAGAAGAAGAAGAATGAAAGAAGACAAGGAAAAAGATAAAGAGAATACACAAAAAGTAGAATAGTGAAAGAAGACGAGGAAGAAAATAAAGAGAGTACACAAGAAGAAGAAAAATGAAAGAAGAATGGAAGAAGATAAAGAGATTACACAAGAAAAAGAAGAAGAAAAATAGTATAGAACTAGTTTAGTATATAATAATTCATACAACTTACTAAGTATTAAGGAAAACTAATATTAGCATCATAATCAATGATTACAGCCTAAAAATAGTTATTTTTGTTATTCTTTTCATTTATATTTTCATCTTTTACAGTCGAGGATAAGAGATTTTCTTTTTTTTACCTGTTAGTATGGGTGGCAGTAATGGCACACTAGGGCTTCCTGTTTTTTGTAGCTTTAAGTAGAGATTTTCCTCCCTTATTCGAAAACTGGAAAATGTCGAAAATGTCGTTAGAAAAAAAAAGAAGAAGAGTATTGAACTGTTTTGTAATATTTTTTTTTTTAATCATTTCACCCCGAGCAAGGCGGAAACGCCACTGATGTGCAGGGGGCTACATAAATGTAAAAAGATTAATTAGAAAAGAGTGAGGAGTACAAACTAGTTAGAAAGGAACAATAGAAAGCTGAGAAAGCAGGTGCGATGACAGATACATAGGTGGAGAGAAAGGGAAGGATATACGGGGTTGGGGAGAGAGCTAGAGTCCAGTGGTTAGTAGATGATTATTGACTTTGCATTTAAATTTCTGGAGGTTGTAGCCGTCAGGAAAGCAAGATTACGGGAGCTAGTTCCACAGGCGGGAAGTGCGAGAGAAGAAGCTGCAGGAGTAGAATTGTCGTCTGCATTTGGCTAACCTGACTGTGAATGGGTGGGACCCAGTTGCCAGTCTGGTTGCACGAGTAAACACCTGTTGAGGAGGCATCAGTGACTTAAGTTCGTCTGAGCAGAAGCCATGAAAGTATTTATAGAAGAGACAAAGGGCGGGCACATGTCGACGGTGGGGAAGTGGCTGCAGTCGAGCCGCCAGATCATATTAATCCTCCTACATGGTAGTGAGTGCTTACAGATTAAGAAGAAACTTGAAACAACAAAAATGTAATCTTACAGAAGGTTACTGAAAATACCATAGGCCGAATATGTGAGCAATGACGATGTTTTAGATAAAATGGAAACAAAAGTCACACTTATGTTTAACACCAGTAAGTGATAGTTGACTTTTCTAGGGAACATTATAAGGAAAGAGGGCTTTGATCATTTTGGCATCCAAAGTTTCTTTTCTGGCCTCGTTTCCCTGTTGTCTCGACTATGTGAATTTACTCGTGCTAATAGTTTATACTTTTTATCGTCGAACTATTCAAAATACCCTCACTTCTACTCTATCTGCTTCTTTTCACGCACTTCTTGCCTGTGGAACTCCCTTCCGTATACCTGCTTCCCCGATAGCTATAATCTCCAAAAGTTGCCGTCTTCTGTCTCTATCCTTTTTTCGGCATTCCCTATAACTTGTTTCTTTTTTCCTTCCATAACTCTCTCTCTGTAACACCTGTGGCAAACCTGACTTGCGTAGGGTGAAACAATTATAAAAATAAAAAGAATAGATAGATATGGCGCTATTGAACGAAACTGTCAATAATCCAATCCTTGGCTGTATATATACAATTCTCCAAATCAGATATAACAGGGACTATAGTTTCCAGCGGTCGAATTCTGTGCTTTCCAAATTCGCATTCCCGATGCGTGCACCCTTCAGATTATTTTTGTTTTTCTTTCTCTTGATTTCCTTTTCCACAGAATTTTCTCTCCTTCGTGCTGATGAATGTGCAGCGACATACACACGAGGGCACACGTACACACAAACTGTTAAGCGCACAGAAGTAATTTTTTATACGTGTTTTCATTGTAAGGAACTGGATAATCTTTATTGAACGTAATAATCGTCCAGGAAGACAGAACACATTTTCAATGTTTATTTAAAGGAAAGATTAAATGTCTTTGACACCGGAATATACGATGCCTCCATCTTTGACCTCCTATCACTAATCTCATCTTTCTAATATATATATATATATATATATGGTGTGTGTGTGTGTGTTTCGTCTTAGATCAAGGAACACGGAAACAACTCAAGCCGCGCTTGCTAACAAAAGTACCTCATCTATTTGCAAAATATCTATCAAGCTGCCTTCTGTATCTGTTAATAAATATCTATCCATCTATCTATCTAATTATGTTCATCTTCTATCTTTCTATCTAATTGTGTTCATGATCTATCTGTGTGATGGCCATAGTTAAACTATCCCCTCTAACAGAACTTCGAATTTTGGAATTATTTTTTTCTGACTATTCAAAGAATGCGTCATTTTTACATCGAATACCATTATAAAAGCATTTTCATCACACACACACACACACACACACACACACACACACACACACACACACACACACACACACACACACATACACAGTGGAATTTAACGGAAATCCACGAAACTGACATTAGCCGACATATTTGACTTCTTATTTGTTTAACATTATTCTTTTTTAATGGATGCTCGTATTTGAGTGGAAAGTATGTTTATTTTTTTATAAACACACACACACACACACACACACACACACACACACACACACACACAATTATATATATATATATATATATATATATATATATATATATATATAGTTAAGCAGTACATTATAATTTCTACTGGCCTTAATCGTTTGAGAAATCGTCTGGTAAATATCTAATCTTCTGGCAGGAATCGAACCTGCAAACTCCCACACCGGAGAGATGCCGTCTTTAGATCAAACGACCCACAGAAGTTTTCATAGAAGACAAAATTCAATTTAAACTTTATAAAGGTATTCTTCTGATTTTCATGAAACTATTAATATCTGCACAGATTGTATTCGATGTAAACAAACTCAACCGAATCCAACATTACGGAATTTAACGGAAATGCACGAAACTAAAGGTGAAATTGAACTTGGTTAAAGAATTCCAGTAACTTGACCGAAAGATTTGTGAGTTGGTCACAACAGAGGCGAACAAAGACTTGGAGAGTTAAGTTACTAAAGGAAAATAACAGAAACTGAGCTATTCAGAAAAGGTATGACACGTGGAACGAGAACTAGAAAAATCTACACCGGTGGATGAAATTATTAATGGGATCGATTCGGAATTCCAAAATTTAACACCCGAAGAAAGCCAGCGTGCACAGTCAATCATCCGAACAGAGTAAATAATGTAAATAGTTACAATACTTCATCTGAGAAATATTGACAGATATCAATATCATCTTATTATTCATCTTATTTCCTCTGTGGCGATACTGAGCAAAAGCGATGGACCGGATGTTAGCGCTTTCATGACAAAAAGGCAAACGACCAAAAGTCGTCGTTGCGCATCCAGGTTCGCGTAGATGATCCGGTTGAAAAATAAAAATTAATCAAATATCAAATTTCCATTTCGCGAGCCTACGCGAATTTTATTTATCAGCCAATGGGAAGCCCAGAATCAAATACAATGTGAAATCCCAAACGAACTGCTTTGATCCAAAAAGCAGATATAAAAAGCCGAGACAGAAAGCACACAGCAGACAGACCGATGCAGAGACATAGAGAGACGAATGTAATTAGTATCTACCTTGACCCAGTCAAGCGGTTACTACGTTCGCCTCCCTTCACCTCTCCTTACCTTCTTCCCTGTCTCAAAACTACTTACTGACCTAAGGAGCGAATACATCAAAGACATTCCTTACATACAAGACGCCTCCACAGTACTATAAGTAACGAATTCTCCTTGTCAGCCTTCTATTGCCAAAATGAACTACATTCCTAAGCATTTAATTCTCTTTCAGCTTATTATTTGCCATGAACATTTTAACCTCCGTTAGACCTATATTCAAGTATTACTTTAATTGTAAAAAACATTAATTGATATGTGTATATATATAAAAATGTTATTTTTCAACTCCATTTTGCTTTTCTTGATTTTATAACCATTTTATGACTTATAGTATGTACCACAAGGCCAAACAAATTCCGTTAACCTGCAACAGTATACAATTACCCTTCACTAGAACGGACTCTCACTACAACTAGAAAAAGGAGTAGATAAGCACCCCACTATATCTCTTTCTCTTTTTCTCTTTTTGTTGTTGTTCTTCTCTAGAAAAAGAAGCACATCACCTGTTTTCTTTCATTCACCTTTTTTTTATCGTCATGATCATCTTAATTTTGTTTGCATGATTTACTCTTTCTCTTTTCTTCGGTTCTGTTCTTCTTCTTCTTCTTCTTTTTCTTCTTCTTCTTTTTCTTCTTCTTCTTCAAACTCCTGTTCTCTTTTTTCTTCAAATTACTGTCTTTCTTCTTCTTCTTTTGCTTCTTCAAACTACTGTTCTTGTTCTTCAAACTATTGTTTTTCTTTTTCTTCTTCAAACTATTGTTCTTCGCATTACTGTCCTTCTTCTTCTTATTGTTCAAACTCTTCTTCTTCTTCTTCTTCTTTTTCTTCTTCTTCTTCAAACTCCTGTTCTCTTTTTTCTTCAAATTACTGTCTTTCTTCTTCTTCTTCTTTTGCTTCTTCAAACTACTGTTCTTGTTCTTCAAACTATTGTTTTTCTTTTTTTTCTTCAAACTATGTTCTTCGCATTACTGTCCTTCTTCTTATTGTTCAAACTCTTCTTCTTCTTCTTCTTCTTCTTCTTCTTCTTCTTCTTCTAACTACTGTCCTTCTTCTTATTTTGTAAACTGCCTTTCGTCTTCTTTTCTTCTTCTTCAAACTACTGTCCTTCTTCTTCAAACTACTCTTCTTCTTGTTCTTTTTCTTTGAACTTATGTCCATCTGTTCCCAACTACTGTATTTTCTTATTCTGCAATCTCTTCTTCTTCTTCTTCTTCTTCTTCTTCTTCTTCTTTCAATTACTGTCCGTTTTCTTTTGCAAACTCTTCTTCTTCTTCAAACTATTGTTTTACTTCTTCTTCTTTGAACTACTGTCCTTGTTCTTCCTCTTCTGCAAGCTGCTCTTCTTCTTCTTCTTCTTCAAACTATTTTCCTTCCCCTTTGAACTACTGTCCTTCTTTTCTTCTTCTTTTTCAAACGATTGTCCTTCATCTTCTTCTTATTTTCCTAACTACTGTCCGTCTTCTTTTTCTTCAAATTACCATTCTTCTCCTTCTTCATCATCATCATCATCTTTTTCTTGCAAAGTAAAGAAAAAGCATTGTGCTGTATGGAGAGTAGGAGAGCAGTTCTGCAACAGGTAACTTTCCAATAATTCAGGAAAAAATATTCATAATATCCCAAATAAGTTATTCCTTTGAATTTTAAATGTACTTTCTTTCCTGATATTCTGGGATAATGCCTTGTCCCATAGGCCATCCGGTCTTACTTCATTTCTTTTTTTCTCGTTGTTTCAATTCTTATAATATTTTACTTTGGCTTTCAGTTTTCTGCTAAATTTCACCTCAGCATTCTTTTTTTTTTTTTTAACTAATTTATTAAAAAATGGCAAAATAAGCGACACAACGAAACCAGAGACAATAACTTGGATATTTTCAACCAGATTCTCACTCATTTTTCTTTTTAATTGCACGACAAACTGTCTCATTCTTTCATTCTCACATGATCACCTTATATATAAGATCGCGTTCAATATTATGTAGACCCCCCCCCACACTATTCATTAACCTGCATAGATTGTGTTTGAGTTCTTGGAAGACATCACTAATAGTTCCTCGGCTCACTACGATTATTCAAAGATTGCTAAACGTTTGAGACATGCATACACGTACATTTCTCGTTTATCTACACAAGACGAAGATTTCTAAATAGTCTAGCGACCCAGACATACTTAGAAATTACTAGCTAGAATATGAACACAGACATATATGTGATATATTCCAAAAAGGACTGGGCTCCTGCTATATATTTGGAGATTCTTGAAAGAAGAATCTGCAATGTTATTGGTTTTGATCAGGTATCTCGGCTTAAGTCCCTTTTTCACCGCCGTAATGTAGCTTCCATGTCTTTTTTCTATAAATACTTCATGGTAATTGTTCTGATGAACTTTCGTCTACTGTACCTAGACTTTCTGAATTTAAGCGCAGTACTAGATTAGCGGCAATATTTCATCATTTTACGGTTAAGGATGTGCGTTGTGGTGCAGTGGATATCGGCTCGGAAGGAGACATCGGTAAGCCGAGTTCGAATTCCAGTTGAATTCGTTGCATTCACTTAAGCGCAAATACCGTTGGGAAAGAAATTAATCCGTCGCTTCTCCCTCCAGCTATGAGTTAAATAGCAGGACAGATTGGATAATATAGTCTTGGTTGGCAACCAGTCTACCGCAGAACGTAATGGCTACTTACTGCGAGAAAGACTTCTACCCAGTCAATCATGTCTCTTTCGAGACATGATCGCCCAAGCATGTATCACGTATGGAACTTAAACTGACAGGTTATATGTAACACTAAGTTTTATGTTAACAGTTTATTCTTGCGCACTTCTCTTTTGTGGAACACTTCCGGCTTCTAGCTATCAAATAAAAGTCGATCTTCGAAAATATAACTGCAATGCAAATCGTTATCCGTTGTCATTCTAATTTCTGTTCATTTATTGTTCTCTCTTAAATAATGTTTTTTGTTTTTCTCATATTTTTCCCACTTGCATCTTAGTATCTTTATTGTCTTGCTCGGGGTGAAATGATAAAAAAAAAAAAAAACTTTAAAAAACTGACATATTTGTTCTTGAATATAATTTGTAATATACCAACCTGATAGATCAAGGCAATGATGAATGCATCCCTCTTCCGGCTTCTTGCTTCACGGTTAACTTTGATCTTCAAACATTTAAATGCAATATCAATCGTTATCTTCTGTCTTCTTAATTCTTTTTCTTTTATTGTCCTCTCTCCTTAATAGTTTTCTTATATTCTCTCTCTCTCTCTCTTTCTCTCTCTCTCTCTCTCTCTCTCTCTCTCTCTCTCTCTATATATATATATATATATGTGTGTGTGTGTGTGTGTGTGTGTGTGTGTGTGTGAATTAATAAATATACATATAGGAATTCACACATTTATAACAATATTAATCAAGTGCTAATAAAACAGTGCTCAATGTAGTATAGACAGCGCTATTAATTATATATTAATAAACATACATATTATTATGATATTATTTGGTAGCATGACTCAGTTTCATGCATTACACGATAATCAGGTGTATATTTCAAACTGACCGTTTAAGAGATTAAGTTCTCGTTATGTTAGTGGAAGTTAAATATTAGGGTACTACTTTTAATTTATCAAGAGCATTGCATAAATAGACAAAAATTACATGAAGATGAAAAAATTTAAATTTAAATTTAAATTTAAAAAAATATTAAAAACCATGGAGATGAATTCAAGGGGTAATTCGTAATTATTTTTTGATAATAAATAATATCTACGGGAAAAAGAAAGAAAAAGAGAAAGCAACGGAGCAAACGCATAGGGGAATCAGTATCAATCTGGGCCTAAGTATTTAAGTATTTTTCTATGGCAGCATGTCGTTATTAATTCACTCTTTTGTTAAGTAGGTTACGATTATTTATAAGATTTTCTAAAAGCCGTAAGTTACATCCATCTCCTTTTCCACTATAAGATTTGGTTTTAGCGACGATATTCCAGGTAATAATTGTTTTGTTTTTGTTTTTTAATTGCCGATGATATACAGATAAAGCGACGATTTTGCTGTATTCACTATTGTTTAAAGACAATATATGTTTATTGAAACAATATTTCCATTTATTTGCAGTGGATCTAAAATACACTTTAACATCGCCATCCGAATATATATTTTCGAACGTACACAGTTCATTAAATGGTCAGGTTTTATATTTTCGGTTTTTACGATTATTTTTAGAAGGGTTACTATTATTAGTGGTAGGAAGCTGTTAACATTTATGTGAGTCAAGTATTTATTTGATATCATATTATTATGTTGCGAAATATATTTATTATTAGGGCCTTGAATAAGTTCTCGCTTATTTCCACCAGGTGCTGTTCCCAGAGCTGCGTACGTGTAGTTTCATATTGTAACGCATCTAACAAAGGAGACTTGAAATTCAGTCCATGTCATTTCACCGAAGTGTAAACAACTTTGTTTTAAAAATGTCGGAATAAGTGCCGAAGAAAATGTATTTGCGAGAAATTTGACTGCACTTCTTCTTCTTCTTCTTCTTCTTTGTGTCGTGTCCCTTCAGGACATAGGTGATCATGGCCCTCTACATCTTCCTATCCCTTGTCGCACTTAGTACCTTTTCTCCTATTATACTACTCAACCCTCGCTCCCCATCCATCTACTCAAGTTCATCAGGTATGTTGCGCGTTGCTTTCCCTTGTCTCTCTTCCCCTCTACTCGTATCAGGTTCTCCAAGCCGTCCTTTCTCATTACATGTCCCAAAAACTTCAGCTGTCTTATCCTGATATTAAGTACTAGTTTCCTTTTGGTGTTCATCCTTTTCATAATCTCGTCATTCCTCGCGTGTTCAGTCTACGGCATCCTCGGCGTCCTTCTGTAGAACCACATTTTGATTGCTTCACTTTTTTCTTTCATCTTTGATGAGATTGTCCAGCATCCACTGCCATATTGACGGACAGGCATCACATAACAATCCAGTACTCTCTTTTTGTTTCTAGTGAAATTTTCCTATCTCTTAATACTTTCCTCAGCTTTTGGAATGCATCCTTGGCCATGCCAATGCGCCTTCGGATCTCCGTATCGCACTTTCCGTCCTCTGTTAGAATACTTCTCAAGCTTTTAAATTTTTGCGCCTGTTTGATTTTGGTATCCCCAAATTATAGTTGGTATTTTCGGCTCTTCTTTTTACTGATTACCATGAATTCAGGTTTCTTGTAGTTGCTATGTAGTCTTTTTTCCGCTTTCTTAAACCACTTCCTGTAGGACATCTTGTAGTTTCTTTCCTGTATCTGCTATCAGCACTGTATCATCTGCTTATCTTATATTGTTCAGATTGCGACCATCAATGACGAATCCTGGCAGGACTTCTAGAGCTCTCGGAATTACCTCTCTGTATAGTTTTAATAGATCTGGTGAGGATCTGGTGAGGATACACATCCTTGTCTTACACTTTTTTCTATCTTTGTGTATCTTCTGAACCCGTTTCCTATCCGTAGGCAGGAAGTTTGCTGCCAAGAAAAGTTCTTGATTACTATAAGGTCTTTCCCAAATATATCAAAGTTGCCAAACATCTATCAGGTCTTTGTGGTGTACTTTGTCAAATGTCTTTGCATAGTCAATGAAACACAGGTACATGTCATTCTGCATTTCCATTGCCCTATTTGACAACACTAAGCATAAATACCACATTCCTTGTTCCATTGTCCTTGACAAAACCACACTCTTCTTGTCGTATTTCTTGTCTGATTCTGCTGTGCACTCTGTTCATCAGAATGAGGAGTTTTATTGCATGACTCATTAAGCTGATTGTTCAGTAGAGTTCACATTCATTTGCACCTGGCTTCATAGGCAGTGCAATGAAAATTTATCTGCTTAGGTCTTCCGGGATTTCGCTACTGTTATAGATTTCATAAGTTATGTAGTTTTGTTTATACCGAAGTTGTCTAAGGCTGCCAGCATCTCTGTTACAATGCCGTATGGACCTATTGCTTTGTTTTTATTCAGTTTGGTCATCGTGGCTTTCACTTCGGATTTTAATATTTTCAGTCCTTCGGTATTTCTGTGTATTGTTGGTTGCTCTTTCTTGTCGTGGAAGAGATCTCTTATATATTCTCCACCAGCCCCGCTGAAGTATTTTCAAAAACAAATGTTCCGTCCTTGGATTTTATGCATCCCGCTGAGGAGCATGTCTTTTGTCCTGTTAGTTACCTTATTTTTTTATGAACGTTTACTTCATTGATCGGGCTCAGTCTCTCTATTTCTGCTCATTTGTCATTGAGCCATTTCTCGTTCGCCTGTTTGTATTTGCCCCTTATTTCCTTGTGTCAGTCAGTCAGTTAAGTGCCATACGTGATACACGCTTAGACGATCATGTCTCGAAAGAGACATGAATGACTGGGCAGAAGATTATCCCGCAGTAGGTTGCCATTGCTTTGTAGACTGGTTGCCAACCAAGGCTATTGAACCCAATCTGTCCTGTTATTTAACTCATAACCGGAAGGAGTAGACGGATTAATACCTTTCCTAAGGGTATTTGTGCGTAAGTGAATGCAACATATTCAACAGGAATTCGAACTCGGCTTCCGGATTTCTCGTTCCGAGCCAATATCCACTGCACCACAACGCACATCCGACATTTTCTTGTGTAGTTTCTTCTATTCCATTTCATATCTTAACATTATTTTCTGTCTCTTTTTTATCATGTTTAGAAACTCATCTGTGATTTACTCATTTTTACTCCAACGTCTGTTTTCTTTTAGAACAATGCCGTTCTGTAGTTGAAGCTCACAGAATTCTTGTTGAGACTTACGGCAACCATGCTTTGTCGTAAACAACATGCAGAGACTAGTTTAGCTGCTTCAAAAACAGTGTTTTTGATGTTGAAGATAAAGAACGCTCTGGCACCGAAAAAGTTTGAAGACGAAGAATTGGAAGCATTACTTCATGAAGACTCATGTCAGGTACAAGCTAACCAGAATCATTAAGAGTTGATTACACAAAAGTTTCGAAACGTTTGAAAGCATTAGAAATGATTAAAATGCAAGGATATTGGGTGCCATACGAGTTGACGCCGAGAGACGTCGAACGGTGTCTTGTCACGTGTGAATAGATGCTTAAACGGCAGAAAAGAAAAGGCTTTTTTGCTTCGTATTATGACCGGCGATGAAAAGTGGATGCACTATGATAACTTTAAGGGTATAAAACCGTGGGGTAAGCCTGGCCATGCATCAATATTAGCGGCAAATACCCATCAGAATATCCATGGTACGAAGCTTCTGCTTTGCATTTGGTGGGATTAGCTAGGAGCAGTTTATTTGAACCGACCGAAACCATCACGGAAGATTGGTATCAACTACAATTGATGTGCTTCAGCCGATCATTGAAGAAAACACTGCCTCTATACGAGCAGAGACATGACAACGTGAGTTTGCAGCTTAACAATGCTAGGTCACATGCTGTAAAACGGGAGAAAACCTACTTGGAAACGCTTAAATAGGAAGTCCTATCTAACCTGACATTGCTCCATCTAGTTATCACTTGTTCTGATCGATGGCATATCGTCTGGCTGAGCAACACTTTCATTGTTTATGAAGATACCAAAAAAAAAAAAAAAAATGGTCGACTCGTGGTTAACCTCAAATGACCTGTCGTCTTTCCTATATGAAATTCAAATACTGCCAGAAAGCTGGAAAAAGTTAGTGGCTAGTGATTGACAATACTTTCAGTGGCATGTTTTGTACTAATTTTTGTAAATAAAACATTAATTTGCATGAATATTTTATGTAAATTATTTTTATATCATCTGATAAGCTTAATTGCATTATCGTTGAAAGAAGAAAGAAAATCGCAATATTGATACATGTTTTTTTATTTAATCCTTTCTGAGTTTTCGGCTTACATCATCTATTATTAAAGATGACAATTATATAGAGTGCATTAAACAATTCGCGGACGAACGATATTAGTAGTTGTCTATTTTGTTTGCGTGGAAGATTTTCAAAGCAACGGCAAACACGTGCGTGCGTGCTGGAAGAGAATATCGCACTACAACTTGTGACGTCACACATGACCACGCGAAAGTGGGGAGGAGAAGTAGTAAGTATGGAAAGCCATTGGGATAAACAATCGTTTCTGTTATCTATTATAAGCATTTAAGAATGTTTGTGGAGATTTCGTAGTTATATATAGTGGCATTCATCCTGTATGAAGGCAGTGTACTACATAGGGGAAAATCCGATCCTAAGCAGGAAAGAAAAGATAAAACTATTCAAAACATCGGGGGGGGATAGTGTGAACCCAGATAGTAGGCGGACCTATCTTCTTCTATTGAGGAAAGAAGATAGCAAAAGGAGTCAGGAACTTGCTGGAGCAGTAGACTTGATGGTGAGACTGTCACAGCCACAGGGATTTTCTAAACAAAGCACACGACCAAAAATATAAGTCGCCTTGTGTGGATCGAACTCACTGCAATAGTTTTAAAGAGACAAACTTGCTAAAAATTACACCACGCCAAATTTCTCCCACCCACAATATATATTGAAGAGTAGAGAATGAAAACACTTCCTTATAACAGTGCCATCACCACCACCAGTACCACCACCAGTACCACTGCCACCAGCAACAACAACAACAACAGCAACAACAACAACAACAACAACAATAATACAGTTTGGTGTAATTTTTGCACATATTTATTATGAATTAATTCGTATAATTTCCATTTTTTCAAGTGTAAACGAATCTCCCAGCGATTCTGTCCAAGAAATGACAAATCTTTTTTAATAGTTGCCCGAATTAGTGAAAACATAAGTAATAATTATACACAGATTGTATTCATGAAAAAAAAATGGTTAGAAATAAGTGATTCTTCCATTTTTGTTGACGGAAAAAAATATTTGATACGAAAAAATTTGATGTGACAATCTGATAAAACACAAAATCATTGACGATTTACTTTCTTAAGTGAAAGTTTGTTTTCGCCATTTTTTTATTTTACTTTTTATCCCACCATCTTCAGATTTATCAACCAACCAATATATCTATCTTAATCAGCTCTTATCAATCAAATGTTCTACACCTATTTATATTTATCGATTGCTATTTCCTTCTCTCTCCCTCCCCCTCTCTCTCTCTCAGGCAATCAATCTATTTAATAATATCATTCTCGTCCAATATCTATCTATCTATCTATCTATCTATCTATCTATCTATCTATCTATCTATCTATCTATCTGATGAATGATTACTGCTCTTACGCAGCATATATAAGCACACGCACATCTATCTATCTATCTATCTATCTATCTATCTATCTATCTATCTATCTATCTATCTATCTATCTATCTATCTGATGAATGATTACTGCTCTTACGCAGCATATATAAGACACACACACATCTATCTATCTATCTATCTATCTATCTATCTATCTATCTATCGATCTATCTGATGAATGATTACTGCTCTTACGCAGCATATATAAGCACACACACATCTATCTATCTATCTATCTATCTATCTATCTATCTATCTATCTATCTGATGAATGATTACTGCTCTTACGCAGCATATATAACACACACACATCTATCTATCTATCTATCTATCTATCTATCTATCTATCTATCTATCTATCTATCAAAGTCTGTTTCTATCTATCTATCTATCTATCTATCTATCTATCTATCTATCTATCTATCTATCTTGTTAGTTAACAGTAATTATATTTCTGTACCAAATATTCACTTGCATAATAAAATCTCGCATAATGTATACAGTTTGATATCATGTTATTATAATATCTACTCATTTTTGCATAATTTATAGAATGATATTGTTTATACCATCGCCTTAAACACATCGCGCGTGCGCGCGCGCACACACACACACACACACGCGCACACACACATGAATCTTGTCCACTACATATGGAACCTACGCGACCAGCTGTTTTAACTGGTACACAGTCGTAATCTTAAGATCTGCAGTGTGGTTTCAGGCAATATTTGCGCCACTCGTCCTAACCATACACAAATACGGTATTCAGGGAGTGCTTATGGGAATAACGGCAACGAACCTACACGGGCCAATACATGGGCCGATACACGCGTCCACACACGAGCTCGACTTTCGGAATTAGAAGTTTTACTAGCAGCGTTCACAAAGCAGGAGAAAAACGAATGAAAATGAAAAAAGAACTACAAATCAAAGGCATTCAAGGAAAGAAAGAAAACAAGAAACTGAGAAAGAGAAGGAAAAAGTGTGGAAGAAAAGTGAAAGTGTAAAGACGCAAATAAACCAATAAGAAGAAATGGGATTTGATTAGATAAATAAAGGGAAGTAAGAGGATAAACACTATCTATCTATCTATCTATCTATCTATCTATCTATCTATCTATCTATCTATCTATCTGATGAATGATTACTGCTCTTACGCAGCATATATAAGCACACACACATCTATCTATCTATCTATCTACTATCTATCTATCTATCTATCTATTAAAGTCTGTTTCTATCTATCTATCTATCTATCTATCTATCTATCTATCTATCTGATGAATGATTACTGCCTAGATGCTATATATATAAGCACACACACATCTATCTATCTATCTATCTATCTATCTTTCTATCTATCTATCTATCTATCTATCTATCTATCTATTAAAGTCTGTTTCTATCTATCTATCTATCTATCTATCTATCTATCTATCTATCTATCTATCTATCTGATGAATGATTACTGCTCTTACGCAGCATATATAAGCACACACATCTATCTATCTATCTATCTATCTATCTATCTATCTATCTATCTATTAAAGTCTGTTTCTATCTATCTATCTATCTATCTATCTATCTATCTATCTATCTATCTATCTGATGAATGATTACTGCTCTTACGCAGCATATATAAGCACACACACATCTATCTATCTATCTATCTATCTATCTATCTATCTATCTATCTATCTATCTATCTATCTATCTATTAAAGTCTGTTTCTATCTATCTATCTATCTATCTATCTATCTATCTATCTATCTATCTATCTATCTGATGAATGATTACTGCTCTTACGCAGCATATATAAGCACACACACATCTATCTATCTATCTATCTATCTATCTATCTATCTATCTATCTATCTATCTATCTATCTATCTATCTCTCTCTGATGAATGATTACTGCTCTTACGCAGCATATATAAGCACACACACATCTATCTATCTATCTATCTATCTATCTATCTATCTATCTATCTATCTATCTATCTATTAAAGTCTGTTTCTATCTATCTATCTATCTATCTATCTATCTATCTATCTATCTATCTGATGAATGATTAATGCTCTACGCAGCATATATAAGCACACACACATCTATCTATCTATCTATCTATCTATCTATCTATCTATCTATCTATCTATCTATTAAAGTCTGTTTCTATCTATCTATCTATCTATCTATCTATCTATCTATCTATCTATCTATCTATCTATCTGATGAATGATTACTGCTCCTACGCAGCATATATAAGCACACACACATCTATCTATCTATCTATCTATCTATCTATCTATCTATCTATCTATCTATCTATCTATCTATCTATCTACCAGTAGTATAGCCCGCTTTCCTCGGGTGTAATGAAAGCTTTAAAACTAATCCATGGTCCTGGAGCTCAGACTCAGCCTAAAGAATATTTGTGTGAATTTTGGTGAGAATCGGATAAAAATTGTGGATTTGTATAAAGGACATACAGACAGATAAACAGACACACACACTCACAAACATCTTGTTTTTTTCTCTATATATATTATCTATTTTCTGCACTATTGTAAGAACTGCAACCTTGAAACTTCTGAATATCGTTTCTTATGTCTTTGTCTATGAGTGTACCAAATTGGATTAAAATCGGACCACTCTTTCTATAACCCGATTTTTTCGGTTTTCGATATTTATTGGGGGTACCTCGACACAAAACCTAGCTAAGAACACTCGCAGACGCTTATAGTACAACTGTGTAAATTTTCAATAAAATTGGTTCAGCTGATTCGGAGTCTATAGGTAAGGGACACACACACAGACACACACATACAGACAAATTTCCATTTATAAATAAGTTTAGATCTCTCTCTGTGTGTGTGTGTGTGTGTGTGTGTGTGTGTGTGTGTCCTTATATATGCTGGATAGGAGCAGTAATCGTTCATCCCGACATGTCTACATGTCTGGCCAAACATCAAACATTACACTATACATTAATTATTTTTATTTTAACTTTCTCCAGCAAAAGATTATCTGTTGTAAAGTTCAGCTTTTTATTTTTATTTAAAGTGGATGAGGAATAATAATTATAATAATAATAACAACTTAACAAGACAGAATATGGTCATAAAATAGGCCATTACATGGATGACTTAAAGTTATATGCTAAGAATGATAATGAGCTGGAAGGTCTTCTGCAAACTGTAAAATGCTTCAATGAAGACACTGGAATGAAATTCAATTTGAATAAATGTGCTAAAGCTACAGTTTTACGTGGATCACTACAAGAAACATCCTCAATTAGCTTAGACCCTGCTATAACAATAAAAGAATTAAAGCCAGAAGAAGCTTATAAATACCTAGGTGTAAATGAGGGTGAAAAAGTTCACGATAAAAAAATGAAAGAAATAGTGCGTAAAGAGTACTATAGAAGGCTACGACTGATATTAAAAACTGAATTGAATTCTCAGAACAGAATTATGGCCATTAATAGCCTTGCCATCCCAGTGATCCGGTATAGTTTCAACATCTTGAATTGGCTCAGGTGAATGGATTCTAACACAAGAAAGCTTCTTTATAAGCATAAGATGCATCATCCAAAGGCTGATGTAGACCGTCTATACAAACCCCGTAAAGAAGGTGGAAGAGGTCTTATTCAGCTAGAATTGTCATACAAGACAACAACTATTGGCTTACTAACATACATAGAAACAACGAAGGACTGGATGATACAATTAATCAAACAACATGAAAACAGAAAGAAAAAATATTCAATAATAAAAGAAGGCAGTAAATATAAACAAGATTTACATTGAGTAGATTCTGTAAAAAGCAAAACAGAAACCAAGAACCAATTATTGCGGCAAAAAATAGGAAAATGAAAGCCAAGGGAAAAGCTCTTGAACAGATGAAACAACGCTGGCAAGACAAACCTTTGCATGGCCAATATCCAGAACGTGCCAATAAATCCAATGTTGATAAAGTTAATACTCATCGATGGCTACGTGCATCTGGATAAAAGTCTGAGACTGAAGGCCTTATTCTTGCAGCGCAAGACCAAAGTCTTTTCGCTAGGAACTTTCAGGCAAATATTATACAACATAATGTGGATGCAAAATGCAGGTTCTGTGATAAATACCAAGAAACAATAGACCATCTAATCTCAAGATGTTCTGTACTTGCCCCAAATGAATATAAAAATCGTCACGATAGAGTGGAGCAATATTTACATTGGACAATGTGCAAACACTATGGAAAATCTGTAAACAAACACTGGTATGAACATCACCTAGATCCGGTTATAGAAATAGAAGATGTCACCATGCTATGGGATTACACCATCTACACAGACAGAAAAATTGAAGCAAATAGGCCGAACATAATTGTTAAAAACCAGAAAGAAAAAACTTGTCTATTAATCGATATGGCTTGTCCAGCATATTGTAACATAGCAATCAAGGAATTGGAAAATCTGTCAAAATATAAAGACCTGGAAATTGAAATAGAAAAAAATGTGGAAATTGAAAACAAAAATCGTACCAGTAATAGTAGGTGCACTTGGAATGATAAAAAATCGAACAAAACAACACATTGAAAGAATCCCTGGAAACCCCAGCTTAAGAGATATAGAAAAATTATCACACTAAGGAGAACGCAAGGGATATTAGGGGAGATAGAAAAAACATGAAATTGAGCCATAGCAACACGCCACGACCTGCCTTAGGTTTTCTCGCAGACTTGGTAGGTAGTGCGAAATATGATGAAAAATGGCACAATAATAATAACAACTTAACAAGACAGAATATGGTCATAAAATAGCTCAAAAGAAAATAAGCCATCTATTTACATGGAATTCAAAATGAGAAAACAATAATAATAATTCCAGTTGTAGTTAGAGCTTTCGGGTTGACTGGAAAAGGTTCCGATAGACTCACTGAAGGAATTATTGGTAATCTATGCCTTAAAAAAATACAAAAAAATTATACTTACTAGTACACCTCACGTTTTCCAGTTGTAGTTGGAGCTTTCGGGTTGAATGGAAAAGGTTCCGATAGACTCACTGAAGGAATTATTTGTAATCTATGCCTTAATGAAACACAAAAGAGTATATTTACTAGTACACCTCACGCTTTACACAGAGCTTTATCTATGAAAAATGTGTGTGATCTTAGGGATTTTTGTTTGTTTATTTTTATTTTTTTTTAATAAAAATAATAAACTAATCAGTGAAATATGTCATAAAGCCATTTCTGACATTTGTTGAGACCCGGAAGGCAAGGTGTGATCAAGAGAAATCCAAAGAAACAATAATAATTTTTTTTCGCCATTCCAGACA
This sequence comes from Ascarosepion bandense, assembly GCA_037127315.1. Taxonomy (NCBI): domain Eukaryota; kingdom Metazoa; phylum Mollusca; class Cephalopoda; order Sepiida; family Sepiidae; genus Ascarosepion; species Ascarosepion bandense. The sequence continues at coordinate 2,857,956 of JBBBDQ010000354.1, forward strand.
TCATATTCTCCGGCCATCTTCAAGTGCCTCTCTTATTATTCGGTACTTGGAATTCCGAACGAAACCGTTCATTCAATCCACACGCATCAGTCTTATTCATCTATGTCCGATTATTCAGCTTGTCCGATTATTCAGCTGGGCCAAACTATGTGACTGTACAGCATTACAAGACACTGGAACTCAACTCCTAAAGGCTATGGAATACGATATGACCAAATACGATATGACCAAATACGATATGACCAAATCGTTTAAAATTCAAATGGATTTAAATTTCAAGTTCATTGAAATGTTGGGTGAAACGTATCTGGTTCATTTATGGGTTCGGTCTTTGAGTTTGGTTTTGCTGAAAAGTCGCATATTCTGGTTCAGTAAAAGAAACAGATAAGCGATACCATGGTGTGTATACAACTGTTAAGTATTAACTGACAAGAGTTATCTTCCCTATATAGTAGTGGAACAATCCACCTTCTTGGATTGGATAAAGGGTTCGGTTCGAGATTTCAGTGTTTGGCGAGAAGGATAAAGACACCTGAAGAAGAGTGGTTGTTATCACAACTGAAAAGTTGTGAATATAACAATCGAGATCAGAATGTTGCCCCGAATAACAAATAATATATAATTGCCGATTTTTATATTTCTGTTTCTGTTTACATTCTCCTAATTTGTTTAGTCGAATTTCTGAAAAATTCCTTCTGTCATAATAAGGACCGTTATCTATTTATTTGCATATATATATATATATATATATATATATATATATATATATATATATCGTCACGCTTATGGAGAGATAGGCGATTGCGAGGCAGCGTCGGCTCTGTTTATTTTCTTTATTAACATTTATTAAATTTTGGCTACCAGTTACAAAATCTGTTGTCATGTTTTTGCTCTTTAACGGTGCCTTATTTTATTTTTTGGGCAATAATTGTGTCGTCGAGTAGTGAAGAATATATATATATATATATATATATATATATATATATATATATATATATATATAATTTGAATATATGGATCGGAATCCGACAAGATGAATAGAATAAATAATGAACAAGTAGAAAAAATGTGTTTTTAATCTAACATGCTTCATTTATAACAATCTTCTTCAGGGATTTAATAAGGACGAATTTTGAGTTTGAGTTTGAGTTTTGTTTAACCGCATATCAAACTCTGTGGGTTTTTAATGCCAAAAAAGTGGGGGTTTAAGATTTTTTTTAATGGTCGGTTATTGTGAGAAGGTTGATTTAGTCAGATTTTGATGAAAATTTTTATTTTTTTATTTTAGAAAACTGAAAATGTCTTCTAGTTTTCTATTTAAAAATGTTTTGCTGAGAATATTTTTTTCCTTCAAAAATGTGTTATGGTAATAATCTTTTCTTAAGAAATGTATCGTTGGAAATATTTTTCCTTCAAAAATGTACATTTTTTTTATTAAAAATTTATTTTTATGTACATATTTCTATAATGGTGTATTTTTATACTTTCATAGTGTTTTGACTCCAGTTTGGGGGTTAACTAGGACCCTAACAAGTGCTACCATCCGGATCAGGGTGGACCTGAGAACAACAGCAATTAAGAGGTGGTCCCATGCTCCTCACAACCTTACAATCAGAGGCCTTGCTACCGGATGCTGTTTACTGTCATGCTCAGCACCTAAGGATGAATGATTTAAAAAATTCTAGAGACAATATTTTTAAATGATGTATAATTTCAAAGCTCAGATACGTGTCACGTGTGATAAAGCAACGGATGACTATTAAATATAGAAACTAAAACTTGTGTATCTTTAACTGTATGTGTCAACGCGTTCTTTTTAAAAATATAAGAGAAAACAGTTATGAATGTATGTGTTGAGAGAAATAAAATGATGGAACGTTTTTCATTCTAAATAACGTGAGAATCATATATGAATCATAAACGAAATATATTTCCGTTTAAATTCTAGTGAAAATAATGTTAACAGAATCTTGTAATGAAATAATGAATTACTAAATAACCTTAATAGTTAGTATTTTTTAAATTAAATAAAAGTAACTATGTATTAAAAGTATTATAATAACATAATTAAGTAATGATATATAAATAAGAACCATATATATAAATTATCATAAGAATAATAACGGTTAAAATCTTGTAATGAAATAATAAATTACTAAATAAAATGTAGAATTAATAATTATAATAATGAGAAAGTAAGAATGATAATAATAAACAATTCTAAATTATATATATAATGATAGTAAGAAAACTATTACATTGTTAAGAATATAAGGAACTATAATTTATATATAATGATAGTAAGTAAGAAAACTATTATATTGTTAAGAATATAAGGAACAATAAGTTATATATAATGATAGTAAGAAAACTATTATATTGTTAAGAATATAAGGAACTATAATTTATATATAATGATAGTAAGTAAGAAAACTATTACATTGTTAAGAATATAAGGAACTATAATTTATATATAATGATAGTAAGTAAGAAAACTATTATATTGTTAAGAATATAAGGAACAATAAGTTATATATAATGATAGTAAGAAAACTATTATATTGTTAAGAATATAAGGAACTATAATTTATATATAATGATAGTAAGTAAGAAAACTATTACATTGTTAAGAATATAAGGAACTATAATTTATATATAATGATAGTAAGTAAGAAAACTATTATATTGTTAAGAATATAAGGAACAATAAGTTATATATAATGATAGTAAGAAAACTATTATATTGTTAAGAATATAAGGAACTATAATTTATATATAATGATAGTAAGTAAGAAAACTATTATATTGTTAAGAATATAAGGAACTATTATTTATATATAATGATAGTAAGTAAGAAAACTATTATATTGTTAAGAATATAAGGAACTATAATTTATATATAATGATAGTAAGTAAGAAAACTATTATATTGTTAAGAATATAAGGAACTATAATTTATATATAATGATTGTAAGTAAGAAAACTATTACATTGTTAAGAATATAAGGAACTATAATTTATATATAATGATAGTAAGTAAGAAAACTATTATATTGTTAAGAATATAAGGAACTATAATTTATATATAATGATTGTAAGTAAGAAAACTATTACATTGTTAAGAATATAAGGAACTATCTATAACGAATTTAATACTATCTACTGGTATTTTGGATTCATTAATTATTATTTTGTGAAAAAATGTGGAAGTAATGTAATGTTTAAGTCGTGTGTTTATAGTTGATATTAATGTTATTAATATGTTCTCAAAGTACCTCCTCCTTTAATGGTTATATTCTTTTTTAATTAATATATGTCAGTGGTTCGTAAACATTTTTTTTCTGGACGGCATTTTCACAACTAAAACAACAAATTTTATGTGATAAAAAGTACGTTTAAAAATAAATAAAAAAACAGGATGTGGGATAAAAAGGAGATAACTGAATATTTGAATATTCTCCTTGATAACTCTCTCCTCCAATTTGAAGACCCCAGTTACTATATCCTTAATACTTGATATAATGCAAAAATATCACAATGATAAAATCAGTCAATAAATATTTATAACTATTTATATTTGGATTAATGCATGCAATTAGAAATAATGCATATTAATAATTTGAATTTTAGAATCATATTTATTTTTGGAATATGAATTTTTTAAAACGGTTTCTAAATCTTTGATTTTCTTTCAATCAATCCGAGTCACCTGCTATTCTCTTTTGTCGTACCTCATCGTTTGGGAACCACTGATACAGGTGAACCGGTATTACATAGTATTACATAGTTACGTAGTCTAACCATCTTTATTGTGAAAACATCGGCTTGTAAAATCTGGTAACAGTGTAATTGCCCAAGCGTATTGAGTTGCATAGCTTAAGCATTGCTCTGACGGTCTACCTAGCGAAAGAAAAGAAATGGTGTAAAATCTAGGAGACACAAATGGTAATCAACATTGGTTCTTTGTTGAATCTACCAGCACGTACTTGTACACGTGTACTGGGTCTCACTGAATAAAATTTGTCCTATAGTTATCCCCGAAGGAGAGAATTAAACAGTGTTCAATTTGGTGAATGCAGTGGCTAATCAGCATTGCCTCTTTGTCCAATCCGTGAGTTTGTAATTGTACAACTGTTTTGGGTCTCATTGGGTTAGACTTTATCTTGAGGTTTCTTGATGAGAATGAATAAAGTCCTGGCAAATTAAACTTGAGCCACCACAAATGTGGTTTTACGGAACGATGCTGAGAACATCATGGGGAGGTTATGTAAACAACGAGAAGGTTTTAAGGCAAATGAAAACAAAAATGGACACTTATGCTTAAGATTAAAAGAGAGATAACTGAAATTATTGAGGCACATAATGATGAAAGAGGGATTGGAAAATTTGATACTCAGAGGACGGATTGAAAACAAGAAGAACAGAAGAAAACGCATAACCTACCTAGAGAGCTTGAATAATCAATGGCAAAACGAGGTTTCTTCTTCTTCTTCTTTTTCTTTGTGCCGTGTCCCTTCAGGACGTAGGCGATCATGAACTTATACATCTCCCTATCCCTAGTGACTATTAGCACGGTTTCTCCTGTTACTCAACCCAAACCCCGCTCTGCCATCCAAGTATGTTACGCGTTGCTTTCCCTTGCTTCTCTTTAACCTCTGTCTGACTTGTGAGTGCCAGATTTTTCAAGCCCTCCTTCCTCATTATATGTCTCAGGAACTTCAGCTATCTTTCTTCTGATGTTAAGTATTAATTTCCTTTCCGTTTTCATCCTCTCCAAAACCTCATCGTTATTCATATTTTCGGTTCATGTTATCCTCAGCATCCTTCTGTAGAACAACATTTTGGTTGCTACAAGTTTCACCTTCATCACTGAGGAGATTGCCCAGCATTCACTGCCATCTTGAAGAATAAACATCACATAGCAATCCAGTACTCTCTTCCTTGTTTTTAGTAACATTTTCCTGTCTCTCAATATTCAGCTTCTGGAATGCATCCTTGGCCATTTCCCTGCGCCTTCGGATTTCAGTGCCGCACTTTCCGTCCTCTGTTAGAACTCTTCCAGGTATTTAAATTCCTTTGCTTGCTTGATTTTATTATCATCAGCCTGTAGTTGGCATTTTGGGCTCTTCAATTTTTAATGATGACCATGCATTCAATTTTCTTGTAGTTTATATGTAGTCCTTTCCTTCCGCTTTCTTCAGCTATCTTCTGTAGAAAATATTGTAGTTTTCTTTCCGTGTCTGCTGTCAGCACTTTATCATCTAAGGTTTAGGAAAGATAAAAAAATATCTTGTAAATACCGTGTATGTTCTTCTCCTAAAGCGCTGGCAATATGCGCATCATCGATGTAGCTGAAAACTGAACCGAGTCCTTGGTTCATAAATCTTTGAAGTGATTGGGTTGGATTTAGTAGTCCACATGGTAAACATAAATATTCTTAAAGCCCAAATGACATTGTATTGGCTTTCTTCTTTATGTAAGAATCCTCTTTGCTAGGCTCGGATGAAGTCAATTTTTGTAAAAGTTTTAGCTTAATGTAGTTGGCTGGTAAAATCTTGAATACTAGCAATTGGGTACCTAGTAGAAAGAGTAATCGTGTTCATTTTGTGGTAATCAACACAAGGTCTTTATAAGGATGACCTCAGTTTTGGTACCATGTGTAGAGGTGAAGAACACTCTCTTTTCAAAGGATGAATTACTCCGAGTAATTATTTTCTCTTCTATCATTATTTTATCTTCAAGTTAAGGAACCAGTGATCTGGTTCTATAGAACAATGCCACAAAAACCATAGATAAAGCATGGAAACAACACTTATTTGCGCTTACACTTAGGATAATAAAGAGTTGAGATTTCTAGGACATAATGAGAAGAGAAAACTTGGAGAATTTAGCACTAACAGGACATATTGAGGGACAAGGGAAATGAGAAAGCTTACTTAACGAGCTTAGTTTTTATATTGAGCAATTAGACGGGCTCAAATTTGCTTGAGTACCTGGACAATCCCCTCAAAGAAGAGAGTTACAGCAACAAAAATGTGGTTTTACAGATATTGAGAATACAAAATTACGAACAGGTTAGCAAAGACAAAGTTTTAGAGAAACTCGAAACAAAAAATCGACTCGGAACGACAAATCGGGCAGCCGAGTTCGAATTCCAGTTGAATTTCTTGCATTCATTTAAGCACAGTACCCTTGGGAAAGGTATTAACCCGTTTCTTCCCTCCAGTTATTGGTTAAATAACAGGACAGATTGGGTTCTATAGCCTTGGCTGGCAACCAGTCTACTGCAGAAAGCAATGGCGACCTACTGCGGGAAAATCTTCTGCCCAGTCAGAATGTCTCTTTCAAGACATGATCACCTAAAGCGTGTATCTTGTATAGCACTTAACTGACTGATTCTTAACATAAAAAGTTTCTAGCGTTCATAATGAGGGAAAAAGGCTTGGAGAATTTGATACTCATAGGACATATTGAAGGTAAACAATGCATAATTTACTTAGCGAGCTTGTGTAAATGAATGACGCAGCAAGTTTTAGGGGAGATAACAAAAAGGAAAAATATTAATAGCTATAAAGGACAAGAAGTTGGGGAGAGTTATGATCGCCAACAAAGTGACAGGACACGGCACATAGATGAAGTAGAAAAATGGTTCAGAAGAAATATTCTTTCGTACGTTTACCAGCCCTCCATCATTCGCTTAACTTGTTGTCTTAATATGTGTTTTTCGTCAAATCTTCTCGAAGAGTCGTTTATCTTTTATAGAATTTGTGCAGCTATCGCTTGATGGCCAGTGCAATTTTTGATGGCTCATTACTGATTAAATCTTCCACGTCATGTCGTTTGATTTACTAAGCGTTGATTAGATGTGGCACAAGGCCAAAAGTATGGGGTACCCAGTGAGAATCGAACTCACTTGTAATGACTCTAGCGGGACAAGCTTGATAACCATTATACCACGCCGAAGTGCCCATGTCGTTTGATGGGTAGTGTGTCATAATCTACTCTCGGTGGATTGGTCAACTGTGTCTAGAGAAATATTCAGCTTGTGAGTTAGTTACACTTTTTGTTATTCCAGAATTTCATTTCAGAAATGAAGAAACATGCTCTTTTGTTCTTTGGAATAATTTATACATGGATTTGTATAACTCATCATGAAAAGCTAGCCTGAATTTTTGGTACTTTTCCCGCTGTTTTCTTGTGCTACTTTCCCACTGCAATGCCATGGAAGCATTCTTTAGTTTTCTTTTAAGTTTATTTATTTTAAGTCTATTTCACCATATTTTTTTCAAGATGAAGGATAGGTTATTTTAGTTGATGGATATCGAACAGCTCGTTGAATATAAAAACATTTAAAATATTAAAGAAAACCAAAATTTCTTAAATAAAAAAGCAGACTCTATTGTAGAGAATTAAAAACAAATGCATAACTTTTTTTTCACGTATTTTGATCTACAAAAGGATTAACCAATTCTGTAAAGAAAGCTAAATCCAGACATTTTACGCAAACAGAAAATAATTTAACAGTAATATTTGTTTTTCTAATGAAAAATGAATCAAACTGTAAACAAATGCTGGAAAAGCTAGAAATACATAAAGGAATCGAAGAAAACCAGACGATATTGGAATCAACTGATAAAAAGAGATGGTGTACTCTGGAAATTAATTGACAGCATTTTTCCTGAGTACAGCACTCATTCAATTGAAATAATAATAATAATAATAATAATAATAATAATAATAATAATAATAATAATGGAAATTGAAATAGACAAATGTGGAAATTGAAAACAAGAGTCGTGCAAGTGATAGTAGGGATGATAGGGGAGACAGAAAAAATATGAAATGGAGCCATAACAACACGCCACGACCTGCCTTAGGTCTTCCCGCTGACTTGGTTGGTAGTGCGACTATAGCAGAAATCGAAATACGATGAAAAATGACATAATAATAATAATATTTCTGAGTATACAACAGAAATCAAAGATACTGCTACTACTACAACTATTATTAATAATAATAATAATAATGATAATAATAAATGCGATGATGTTTCAATTCGATATAGCCGTAGACCAAATAAGGGATTACGGAGAGTGAAAGAAACAGAGAGAACAATAAAAAAACGGGTTTCAAGAAAACAAGAAGCCGGCTATTGACAATGCATATAAAGTTTTAAACATCGTAGTTGAGAGGAAATCGGAAAATCGACAGTAATTTTCACAACTGAGAGAAGAAAGTATTAGAATACAAGTTATGGTTACAATTTGCAATTTTGACAATGGAATTATAATACCTAGCCGAAAATTGAGTTTTCTCTTATGTGTCCTGTCTCTTCATAACGTTGACGACCTTGATTCTGAAATGGTTTATGAGAAGTAAAAATAAAAAACAAGTAAATATGTTCGAGCTCAAGTCAATCCCGCAGACCTTGGCTCTCCACAAACTCTTGTAATTTGTGGCTATTAGTAAAGTTTATCTTTTCCGTGTCAGCCATATGACCGCTTTTGTACTAAAGACAGTCAAGCGAGGAATGGGCAGCTCCAGTACAGATAAGGCAGCAATAATTCGTTAATGGTCTCATCTGGCCCTTGTCACGATAAAGTATATCAATGGGAGTCAAATATTTACAATTAACCGAGCATTATACCAATATGTTTAACAATAGATCATACATATGAGTTCTATTTAAAGTCTAAGAACTGCGAGAATAGCTTAGGAGATGCTATTATCTGTGGGAATAGGAAACATTGAGATCGGCGTCACTTAAAATACAGTAGGATTTGTGAAACTAGCTTAGGACACCCTACTGCCTGTGAAACTAGTTTAAGAGATGCGATCTGCAGGACTAACTTAGGAGACACTGTGGTCTGCAGTACTAGCTTAAGAGACGCTTCGACCTGCAGGATGAGCTGAGGAGACGATACGATCTGCGCGACTTACTGAGGAGACACTGCTGGTCTAGCTTAAGAGACGCTACGCTCTGCGGTACCTACTTAAGAGACAAAACTCTACGGTAAGTGCTTAAGATGAAAGTAGAATCATTTTCTACTTACTTTACCCTGTGAAAGCTTTTACAAGAATTAATAGATTAATAGATAGTAAATTTGAGTTTTAGCTTCTTTAACATTAGTTGTTAACAGTAAGTCATAACTGTATAGAGCTGCGCAAAAAGTGGAATTTGCAAGTTGAGTTTAAATCTCAGCTTAGTGTGCGTGGGGTTAGGAAAATAGGCAACTGTTGTTACGGCTATCTAGTAAAGAAAAAAAGAGTGTAGACGATTTGGACACCATCGAATTTAATTTTTTTTCTAACCGATTCACCCAACCTCACGTATATGCAGACGAGCGGACGTACACACACACGCATGCAAAATTACACCTCACCTGACACACCCCTCGCGACTCCAACACACGCACACACTTACTCACGCTCACACACACACACACACACACACGCGCGCACGCACACGCGTGTAAATTTTGATTAACAACTTGACTGGCTAATAACGTTATCAAATGAGCATCGGATTTCTGGACAAGGAATTTTTGAGTTTCTTTCAAAATGTGTTTTATCTTCCAATTTTTTTTTTTTGTATGAAATGTGCTTTTCGGCTAATTTGCTGTGAAATATTACCGACAATTTCTTAATAACTACCATAAACTCTTTTGATTATTCTGCGTGTGTTTTCAGCGTCGATTTTTTTTTCTTTGCTCGTTGTAATTAAGCAATTAAAATAATTAGAACTGGATTTATGAGCAAACTGAAAAGTGGAATGAACAGTGTAGATTTCAACGTTCTTTTATCGAGGGCGATATTATTCTGAGGGTAGAAGACAAGACAAAGGAACTGGTCGAAGAAGAAAAAGTAAAGTGGAATGGATGTTACAGAAAGCGATTAACGGTGAAAAGAAGAAAGGAATAAAACGAGAATGAAGTGTAAGTAAAAGAAGGCAGGAAAGAAATGGAGAAAGGAAGGAAAGAAGAATGCTGTCGAACAAACAAAGACGGGGAAATAGGGAGGAACGTAGGATTAATGAATCCAAGAAAAGGAAGAAAATAGGAAAGAGAAGAAAGAAAACAGGAAAATGAAAGAAAGAAAATAAAAAAGGAAAAAGAAGCATGTCATTAAAAGAAAGAAGGGAAGGGAAGGAAGAAAGGATAAAAGGAAGGATAGAGGTTTGTAAAGAAAGAAAGAAGAAAAGCAGAAGAAACTATGAAGTTTAAAAAAGAAAGCAAGCAAGAAAGAAAAAGAAAAGAAAAATCCGAGTGAGGGATAGAATAAAGTCAAAGAAAGAAAGAAAGAAAGAAAGAAAGAAAGAAAGAAAGCAGGGAAGAATGGATGAAGTGAAAGAAAGAAAGAAAAAGCAGGAAAGAATGGATGAAGTGAAAGAAAGAAAGAAAGAAAGAAAGAAAGAAAGAAAGAAAGAAAAAGCAGGGAAGAATGGATGAAGTGAAAGAAAGAAAGAAAAAGCAGGAAAGAATGGATGAAGTGAAAGAAAGAAAGAAAGAAAGAAAGAAAAAGCAGGGAAGAATGGATGAAGTGAAAGAAAGAAAGAAAGAAAGAAAGAAAGAAAGAAAGAAAGAAAAAGCAGGGAAAAATGGATGAAGTGAAAGAAAGAAAGAAAAAGCAGGAAAGAATGGATGAAGTGAAAGAAAGAAAGAAAGAAAGAAAGAAAGAAAAAGCAGGGAAGAATGGATGAATGAAAGAAAGAAAGAAAGAAAGAAAGAAAGAAAAAGCAGGGAAGAATGGATGAAGTCAAAGAACGAAAGAAAGAAAGAAAGAAAGAAAAGGCGGGGAAGGGATGGATGAATTCAGAGAAAGAAAGAATTATATGTATATAGAATCGAATTAAGAAAGAAAAAGATAGAATGTATTAATCAAATAAGGAAGAAAATTTATAAGAAAAGTAGAAAAAATTACAAAATGAATAAAAATGTCTTAATGAAAAATAAAAGTGGTATTGTCATCAAAGACACGAAAGAAAGCTGTAAAAAAAAAACAACAAAAAAGTGAACAATAAACGAAGGAAAATAGAATGAAAAAAAAACAGATGAAAGAAAGAAAAGCATAAAATAAGGAAGGAATAAAATTAATGAAAAAAGTCTGTGATTCTTGGTCATTGTTCTTAAATTCTGAAAATCTTATTTTGGGTTGCATATAAATAGATGCGTACAAACTTAGCCATAATGGCCTCAAGTCGCATCTATAGATATGTCAGCAAGTTCGTAACCTAATAGTGTTAAAAATGATTACACGCAACCGGTATCTTTTACTAACCCCTTCCTTGTCAACGCGCTTAATTTCGTGCTAAATATTAACAATACCGCAAGAGAAATGTAAGTCAATATTTAATATTCTTCAATTATTCTTCCCATTTGGCTACGAATTTATTGCTTCAACAGCTTACACAACCTACAGACCTATTCCTATAAAACTCTACAATCATATCGATATACTTGCAGTAAAATAAATGAAAATCACAAAGTCCAACACTTACACGTTCGTACGCAAACACGCTTGCAACAAAATAGAAGCTTAAGCATTCAGCAGTGCTGATAAGTTCTCGACCAGACCCATTTTTCACAAAATTTGACAAAACAACCAAGTGTCGGATTTTTGTGGGACGGGTTTCTTGGAGATGAAAAAATATATTACGACAACCCTTCATACACTACCGGCCATAATTATTAGGCCACCCCAGTGTTTTAAAAAAATGATGTATTTCATCCTATTTTTTAGTATTTATTGCCAAGAGAATAATTGTAAATGAAAATATAGTGGTTCTTTTGTTAATACTGCACAATAACATGTGCATCAGATGAATTTATAAATCAATGAAATAATGAAGAAAATTTAGGGTGATTCGTACAAGTTCATGTTTGCTTTCTTGCCTTGTAAAATTTTGCAAAGCAATAATAACAAAAGAGCCATTCTATTTTTATTTAGAATTATCCACTTAAAAATAGTATAAAATACATCATTTATTTTAAAAAACTGGGGTGACCTAATAATTATGTAAACTGGGGTGAGTAAGTAATGCTTTCATATTAGAAAAAACTGAAAGCGAAACAAACAGAAAAAACAGAAGTGAAGTAAGTCAGACAAAATATAATGAAAAAAACAAAACAAAATAAATGAACGTGACTTTCAATCGAAAATAGAATTTGGTAAAAAAACAAAAAACAAAAAACAAAAAATACGAAAATGATGAAAAAAGGAAAAAGATCGCCTTGACGCCATTTTAATAATTGTCCGAGCCCTGCAGCGTTGGCATCAAAAGTTTTGACTGATTTAATCAGCCATTAAAGCTAATTTAAGAAAATTGTTTCTGGTTTATCGATTAAAACAAGGGTAAAGATATTAGTGAGAATAGATTAGGGAATAGAGACAATATTTGTTTTTAAATCAACATAGACCCAAGTTTAGTTTGCAAAGGCTCATTGGTTGAAATGTACAGAATGAGATTAATAATCGGAACAAGATTTTTTTAATTATGACGAAAGATTTTAAACAACATTCCTAAAATTGCAACAATATACACAAACGGAAAAAGAAGTTTAAGCATTCAGGTGTGCTAATTGACTAAGCCGATTTTTCACAAAACTCTTCAAAACCTCCTATATTCATACGATCTTTATTTATTTGTTTCTCTCTTTGACTTCATCAATATTTACCCTGCTTTTTCTTTCTTTCTTTCTTTCTTTCCATCCGGTTTTTCTTGCTTTCATTCTTTATTTCACTTCATCCATCCCACCTTGCTTTTTATTTGTTTGTTTGTTTCTTTGAATTCAACCATCCTTCCCCCTTTTTCTTTCTTTCTTTCTTTCTTTCTTTCTTTGGATTCACCAGTCCCTCTGGCACTTATTCTTTCATTTTTCTTTCTTTCTTTCTTTCATTCACTTCATCGATTCTTTCGACTGCTTTTTTCCTCTTTTTTGTTTTTAGTAGTTTTGCTACTATATTGTTTTTCATTAGTATTCTCGCTTCAATTATTAAATCAGTTAATATGTTGTCATAGAATCTTGAAGTTTATTTCACTGGTTTTAACACTCAAAGCGTTTGTGAATAATAATAAAGAAGAGAGTGATTAAAGAAATATAGGATACAAATTCTATATTACCCATCAACCAACTGCGTTAGTAGGAAACTCGGTAACGTGGTAATTGTTGTGGATTCCTGTTGAGAAACCACACAAAATAATAAATAACAAAAACAGATATTGAAATAGAAAATGTAAGTTATATTGAACAAAAATATACAAACTGGAACACGGGTTAGTCAATTCAGTAATACTAGGAATAGTGTTAGTAGAAATCAATATATACAGTCTTTTAGTGAAGAAGTATTTCCGGGTAATGTGTCTATATCCAAAACAACTCCAACTTACTATGCACCAACTTAATGACCAACTAAGCGGCTATACAACTACTCAAACCCTGAACTCTTTATTGGCAGGATTATATGTACACATCGGCGAGTCCATTCTTGTATCGAAAAAGGGGTGATCCCCAACAGTAATCATTTTCATTTGGGATGACATCGAATAATAATAATAATAATAATAATAATAATAATAATAATAATAAGTCTCGCAGACATGAAGATCCACCTTGGAAAAGAAAAAGTCTCGCAGACATGAAGATCCACCTTGGAAAAGAAAAATACAAAAAGAAATCGAACAACTTAGAAGGGAACTATCAGTACTGGATGAACTGAGTAGAGGAATAAATGTAAGAACTAGGAAAAGCAGAAGAGCCGAAAGAAAATATAACATTAGGAATGAAAATGAAGTCTTATCAAATAAAGAAAAAATAAAGCAAAAAATCCAACTGAAGGCTCAAAGAATAAGACGCTAAGAGAAAAGAGCAAGATTTTACAGACAAAACAAGATTTTTCAGACTGATACAAAGAAATTTTACAGGGAAATAGGTAAAAAAAGAATTGAAGTGACAGTCACCCCCACAGAATGGAAGGAGTCACACAATTCTGGGAAAAGATATGGGCTTGCCCTAAAGAACATAGCAAGGAAGTACATTGGATTGCGCAAGAGATAGAACGAATGAAAAATAAACCAGAACAGACATGGTCTGGAATTAGAGAAGATGATGTTAAATTTGCACTAAAAAAAGCACACAATTGGAAATTCCCAGGTATAGATAAAATTCCTAACTTTTGGCTATATTATTTAAATACAGCACATAAAAAACTAGCCAAAGAACTTCAAGAAATGGTTGACGATCTTACTAAAATTCCTGCATGGATGACCAAAGGAATTACATTTCTTCTACCCAAGAATGATGACACAAACAACCCGAAAAACTACAGGGCAATTACATGTCTTCCGACAACATATAAACTATTAACATCTATTTTAACAAAACGGACATATTTATTCTTAGAAAGAAATGACATGATACCGCTTGAACAAAAAGGGTGCAAACGTGGCTGTTACGGATGTAAAGACCAATTGCTAATTAACAAAATGATCCTGGAAAACTGCTACAGTACAAAGAAAAATCTTAGTACTGCCTGGATAGATTATCGAAAGGCATTCGATAGTGTGCCACATTCCTGGATTTTAAAGACTTTAAATATATACAAGATATTGCCCGTCATCATCAATTTCATCAAACAGTGCATGTCTATATGGAAAACAACCCTTTACCTCAATCATATAAATGGAACCTATAAGTCTGATGAAATAAACATCAAAAGAGGTATATTTCAAGGTGATTCTTTATCTCCCTTACTATTCTGCATATCATTAATAGCACTAACCAGTCAACTTAATAAGACAGAATGTGGTTATAAAATAGGCCAAAAGAAAATAAGCCATCTATTTTACATGGATGACTTAAAGTTATATGCTAAGAATGATAATGAGCTGGAAGGTCTTCTGCAAACTGTAAAATGCTTCAGCGAAGACATTGGAATGAAATTTAATTTGAATAAATGTGCTAAAGCTACAGTTTTACGTGGATCAATACAAGAAACATCGTCAATTAGCTTAGACCCTGCTGTACCAATAAAAGAATTGAAACCAGAAGAAGCTTATAAATACCTAGGTTTAAATGAGAGCGAAAACATTCACCATAAAAAAATGAAAGAAATAGTGCGTAAAGAGTACTATAGAAGGCTACGAATGATATTAAAAACTGAATTAAATTCACAGAACAGAGTTATGGCCATTAATAGCCTTGCAATCCCAGTTGTCCAATATAGCTTTAACATCTTAAACTGGACTCTAAACGACATCAGGCGAATGGATGCTAAAACAAGAAAGCTTCTTTATAAGCATAAGATGCATCATCTGATGTAGACCGTCTATACATACCCCGTAAAGAAGGTGGAAGAGGTCTTATTCAGCTGGAATTGTCATACAAGACAACAACTATTGGCTTACTAACATACATAGAAACAACAAAGGATTGGATGATACAATTAGTAAGGCAACATGAAGAAAGAAAGAAAAAATATTCAATAATAAAAGAAGGCAGTAAATTCAAACAAGATTTACAGTTAGTAGATTCTGTAGAAAAGCAAAACAGAAGCCAAGAACCAACTATTGCGGCAAAAAATATGAAAATGAAAGCCAAAGATAAAGCTCTTGAACAGATGAAACAGCGCTGGCAAGACAAACCTCTGCATGGCCAATATCCAGAACGTGCCAATAAATCCAACGTTGACAAAGTTAATACTCATCGATGGTTACGTGCATCTGGATTAAAGTCCAAAACTGAAGGCTTTATTCTTGCAGCACAAGACCAAAGTCTTTTCACTAGAAACTTCCAGGCAAATATTATGCATAATAATATGGATCCAAAATGCAGGTTTTGTGATAAACACCAAGAAACAATAGACCACCTAATCTCAGGCTGTTCTGTGCTTGCCCCAAATGAATATAAAAATCGCCACGATAGAGTTGGGCAATATTTACATTGGGCAATGTGCAAACATTATGGAAAATCTGTAAACAAACACTGGTATGAACATCACCCAGCACCGGTTACAGAAATAGAAGATGTAACCATTCTATGGGATACACCATCTACACAGACAGAAAAATTGAAGCAAACAGGCCAGACATTATTGTTAAAAACCAGAAGGAGAAAACTTGTCTATTAATTGATATGGCTTGTCCAGCGGATTGTAACATAGCAATCAAGGAATTTGAAAAACTGTCAAAATATAAAGACCTGGAAATTGAAATAGAAAAAATGTGGAAATTGAAAACAAGAGTTGTGCCAGTGATAGTAGGTGCACTTGGAATGATAAAAAATGGAACAAAACAACACATTGAAAGAATCCCTGGAAACCCCAGCTTAAGAGATATACAAAAAATTGTCTTATTAAGTACAGCCCACACACTAAGGAAAACTTTATCTATGTAATGCTGGGGATGATAGGGAAGATAGAAAAACATGAAATGGAGCCATAACAACACGCCACTACCTGCCTTAGGTCTCCCCGCAGACTTGGTTGGTAGTGAGACCAAAGCAGAAATCGAAATATGATGAAAAATGACATAATAATAATAATAATAAAGCCAGAAAGTAGAGCGGTTGAAAGAGTCTAATGACACCAACAAAGAACTTGACACGCGCTGGGCATATCATTGACAAGAGGGACAGAGAATTGGGACAGATGGTAAAAAAACACTGCTCTGAACTACAAAGGATACGAGGTTGTAGAAAGCCATGATCTTCCACATCCTAAAAGTACGCGTCAAACAAAAGAAGAAGACTATCTGTTAAAAAAGCACTGCTAATTTTACTCAATTTCGAAAACATATGTCTAACTCAGCAAAAGATATAAGCAAAAAGCTTCAGTAAAACTATGTTAGCAAAATTGTTCTTCGCGTCTTATATAAGACTAAGCTAAATACCCTTGTTTCCCATGTACTTTTCACAGTGACTTATTGTTACTATTTAATGCTGATGCTATATTTTAGATGAAGTTTTGCAACGCCAAGAAAGAAAAAAAGAAAGATTGTTATGAATATAAAAAAGAATAATGAAAAAAAAAAAGGAACAATAAAGTAACCAAATAAGGTAGAAAAGGTAGAGAGAACAATGTTAGAAAAAAAAAAATTCAACTGAAATTCGAACTTGGCTCTCTGATTTCTCATTCCGAGTCAATATCCATTGCAGCACAACGCACATCCATGTTTTGCTAACAGATGTGGAAGTACGGATCACCCAGTGAGGAACGACAATTGATCAATAAGATAGGCTTGCTAACCGAAGTCCTCCTTAATTTGACGTGGCACAAGACCAAAAGAAGGAAAAACCTAGTAAGGATCGAACTCGTTATTTAGTCGTAACTGATCTACCAAGGCAAGCTTACTAACCCTTCAAACACGTACTGTATTAATTTCAATAAATATCAACACAGTGAGTAACAGGAAAATTAAAAAGTTTATATAGATACTCATCGTTCAAATTATTGGTTGGAATGATTTGGAGTACAATTTCCTTCCAAACGAGATATCTTGTAATATTTCTCACTCATGGAAATCAGGGAACATCAGATGATCGTTGAAGTAAGTCAATCACTCCCCGAACAGTGAGATCTGAAGCGGTAATCTGTTGACGCTTGCCAATCAATCCCCCACTACTACATACGCCGCTGATCCTATCGGCCCTTATAAACGTCACACAATACGAAACTGCTTTCAATAATACCTTATTAAATATCATTCTTGTAGGGATCGCTAGTATCATCGGATAAAGATTACTTATCTTTCGATGAACGTTCGACACTTAACTTCTTTCTCGAAGCCTTTGCGCTCAACGTTAGTTAATATGAATGATCGGAGTGTTTGGTTTCTCTTCATCCCCGTATCGTAAATGACAGTAATATTAGCAAACGGAGCTGTTGGGCTTAGATTTCTGAATAAAGTGCTTCAGATCATATATATTATTGCTTGGACTGAGAAATTAAGTTTAAAATTATATGAACACTATTAAGAGAAACGAGACCAAAGATATACTTACACCTTGGTAATCTTTATAGTGACATTTTTGTATTAGTTGATTAGTTTTAGTTGATGTAATAGTATTTATAGGACCCAGTTAAAAATTAAAGAAAAACATGCAATAGATTTAATTAGTATCACTAAGAGCTCAATTGTTTGCAAAAAGTAAGATCCCACAGACATCACCTCAGTTCTGTGCTAAAATAGGATCAGACGGATGTCAAATTCAAAATTTCTCATTAGTATTTATATAGCACGGTTGATTCAGACGCAGGTAAAATTGTTTGAAAAACAGACAACCATTTCAGTGCCATACACTCAAGAAACGAATAATTAACAATCCTCTTCACCCCACAAAAATTCAGTATTAAAAATTAGGAAATATATTTATTAACCAATAAAACATCTGAATTTAATAAATCTATTTTCTACCTTCCCGTGATCCGATATTTGCATATAAATAGCGTAACTCAAACTAATAAACTAGTCATCCGTTTATCTTCGATCGGGATGTAAATGATATTGATTTTTT
Organism: Ascarosepion bandense; assembly: GCA_037127315.1. NCBI lineage: Eukaryota > Metazoa > Mollusca > Cephalopoda > Sepiida > Sepiidae > Ascarosepion > Ascarosepion bandense. The sequence continues at coordinate 2,876,465 of JBBBDQ010000354.1, forward strand.
CAAATTTTCGTTTACCCAAATAAAAACAATATTAAGTGCTAAATTTCTTTTTGCAAATTATTTTTCGCTTTTAAAGTATTTTCATAAACTTGTTTGCACAGTTTATATTACGAAAACAAGTAGGCGACTAATAAAAAATCACAGTATAATACGAGCTTATGTTGTCAAAGCTGTACTTGCGCTAATCAGTCAGTTAAGTGCCATACGTGAAACACGCTTGGGCGATCATGTCTTTTTCGAGACATGACTGACTGGGCAGAAGATTATCCCGCAGTAGGTTGCCATTGCTTTCTGCAGTAGACTGGTTGCCGACCAAGACTATAGAATCCAATCTGTCCTGCTATTTAACCCATAACTGGAAGGAAGAGACGGATTAATACCTTTCCCAAGGGTATTTGTGCGTATGTGAATGCAATGGATTCAGCTGGAATTCGAACTCGGCTCCTCGGTTGCGCTGATACTCAACAATAATTTTTATGCTACGCACATATAGCATAACGTAGAGATTTTTCTGTGACAATCACAGACATACGATCCAATATATATTAACACAATTTCTTCTGTGTTGCAAACAAATATTTTTGTATGAACTTTTTTGGCAAAGAACATTATAACTAATTTATTTCAGCTTAAAAGAAAAGAAAAAAATATTTCTATACTTAATAATAAAATTATTTAAAATTCTAGAGCTGTGTTTGAAGATATATATTTTCATTGCTTTTCACACTTTTTCCTGCTACATATATATTTTTCAGAATATATATATATATTTCAGAAGGTTTTGGTCTTTAGTTTTGGCAATCAGAAAATGGCAATAAAACTTAAATGCACCGATTTAAAATAAATGACCTTCGTTAATAAGAAAAATATATTAATCTTTCTTGCTTCATATACCTTTTGATAATTTTTTTTCATAACAGAATATAAATAAAATGGCTGGATAGGGATGACAACAAAATCCATTCCATTTTGCCTAGAATGTCACGATTAATGCTTAGAGAGAAGTTATTTCAATGCACATGATTTTATATAAAATAGCCAAACAATTAATTGACATAGATATGAACACAATCTTAGCATTTTATTGTACACAACTTTCAGTTCTTAAATAAAAAGGGCACAACTTTGCTACATGACAACACTTGTCTTCGTCTTGCAAAACGACGTTAAGTTTAATCTGTTGAGATTCCATTGCACCCTGCCTACTTATACAACATCTTTCATGCGGATTATTTTTTTATCGAAGAATCAAGACTGCTTTCTTATAGATAAAGCTGTCTACAAGATTGAAGAAACCTAATAAATTCTTCGATTGTTTAAACGAAGACTTCTTCGGAAATATAATTGACGATCTGATAACAAGGTTGAATAGAAAGTCAGTTAAAAAGTAAATTTTGATAGAATTAATACATTTTAAATGACTCAGGAAATAGGATCACAGTGTTTTCGTGAAATTCTTGTCCTTTGCAGCTTCTAATAAATTATATCTTTTTTGTTATTTCTCCTAAGTCTTCTTCCGCAATCTGTTTACTCTAGCTCACTAAGTATGTTATATTTTCATTTTTTCTGTCTCCCTTGCCCACAGTCTTTTCTGTGAGTATCAGAATCTCCAAGTCTTCCTTCCTCATTATGTGCCCCAGAAATTTCATTTGTCTCTTACTGATGCAAAAGAAATTTTCATTTTTATTTCCATTTTTTCTATTTTATTTCCATTTTGCTCACATGTCTGGCCCACTGTATCCTCAGCAGCCATATATAAAAACACATTTCTGTTGCTTTAAGTCTCTTCTTCAACTGTAAGTTTCAGTATTCACTGCCATAAAGAAAGACATATATCACGTAAGGTTTCACAAGTTTTAATTTAAACGGATTTTTATTTAAAATAAATAAACTTGTACAAAGTTCTGTAACTATTATTTCACAAACTACAATTATGTTTTGTTTGTTGTATTTCATTTTTGAAATCTTTTCCTCTCTGACCTGTGAGTATCAGATTCTCCAAGCCCTCATTCGTAGTATGAAATAGACAACTCCTTGCAATTACCAATCCTAGGTCAAATGATTAAGCCAACAATCTTCGTTGGCAGGGTTATTTGCATTTCAACACCAAATCGACCCTTCCACATAATTGACAGAAATTTAACCACAATTTTTCTGATTGATAGTTGAGGACAAATATCAGTACTCCCGGCTTTGCAGTTAGATAAATTAAATGATCCGGGAAAACTCACATTACGAACGGTAAGTCTTTCGACTATCTACCTATTTACACGTATGGATACAAATGAATAACACTTAAGTTGTCACTACAACGCGATTTCCAATGGACTTTCATCCTTTTCAATGGACTTTCACTAAACAAATACTAGGTGCGGACTTTTTTTTACCATTATGGGTTGTTAATCGGTATTAAAAGATAGCAATTAATTGACACAAAGACAGACATTAAATCTATTATCTGCAATACTTCTTAGTCCCAAAGTTGCATCAGCTGAAAAAATTCCTAATTTTCGGAAATATTGTCCAGTTTTCAAGACATAAACACACCAAAATTCAACACCCCAGTGAATAAACATGACATTACACACTGCACAGGAACAACTGGTTCACCTGCCTTCTCACGATCACGTCGACTTGACCCTGATAAACTGAAGATTGCCAAACAGGAATTTTAGCATTTAGCAAACCTCGGAGTAATTCATCCTTTGAAAAGCGAGTGTTCTTCACCTCTGAACATGGTGCCAAACCTGGAGTCATCATTATGGGGAGCTTGTGACGATTACCGCAAACTGAACACGATTACTCATTCTGGTAGGTTCCAAATTGCTAATATAAGATTTTACCAGCCAACTACATTGAGCTAAAATTTTTACAAAACTTGACCTCACCCGAGTCTATCATTGAAAATTCTTACATAAAAAAGACAGCCATTACAATGCCATTTAGGCTTGACGAATTTTTACGTTTGCCAAGTGGACTACTGAATCCAGCCCAGTCATTTCAAAGATTTATGAACCATGGGCTAAGTTCAGTTTTCAGCTATATCGATGGTTTATTGCCACCTCTTTAGGAGAAGAACACAAGCGGCATATACAAGATATTTTCAAAGATTTCGAAAATAGAATGTTGTAGTGAATTCATTTGAATACAAATTTGGCTTATTTGAAATTGACATTTTAGATCATAAAATTGATAAAAATATTTAATATTTAAACCGTTTACGCCAATTCCTTGGCATAGTAAATTGTTATAGGAAATGTCTCACTATTATGGCGGAAATAGTTTCCCCATTGACAGACATTCTCCAAGGACAAAAAAACCCGTGATATAAATATTCCTGAAGAGGAGTTGTTAGCATTTAATTTGGCGAAGGAAAAGTTAGCCAATTTTAGCAACCTTATATTCCCCAATTATAAAGCAAAATTATCCTTGGTAGTGAATGTTTCAAGTTTTGCCATTGGAGCAGTCTTGCAACAATGCGAATCAGATAAATGGTTACCTTTGTCTTTCTTCTCAAAGAAATTATCAGAAACAGCTACTCGGTACAACACTTTCGAACGAGAGTTAATGGCAGAGTACTATGCCACAAGACACTTCCGACCTTCCTTAGAAGGTAAGTCTTTTCATGTGCTCAAAGACCATATTCCTTTTAATCGGAGCAATCAGGGCGAAATCGAAATTCTCCCAGGGAACTTAGGCCCCTAGATTTCATCTACCAATTTAGAACAGATATTCGACATATCAAAGGCTCTGCAAACATTCTAACAGACACACTCTCCAGGAATATTTCCACAATTAATATCAGTTCAGTCATCGATTTTGAATCTATGGTAACCTCTCAAAAGGTTGATGAATATCTAAAATCTTTTCTAGAGGACAATAATTCTTTATTACAAATGAGGAAAATATATATTTTTACAAGTGAAGCATTCCATTTTGGTGCGAAATTTCTACAGGAAATTTGTAATCTTTCATTTCGAAAACTCTCCATAGAAAATTATTTGACCACTGCACTCAATATTATTATAAAAGTGACATGCAGTTTTATTAGTAAGAATTATATCTGACCCAGAATCAACAAGAATACGAAGGACTGAACACGTTATCGTGTAACATGTCAAAAAGCCAAAATAGTGTAGCACACTACATCAGCTCCTACATTATTTCCCGTTCTTGATACGTGATTTGACCATGCCTATATCGACATCACCGGACCATTCCTTCCCTATCATGAATATTAGTGTATCCTTACTTGTATTTGTCTATATTTCTGAGATGAGGTAGTATTTACACTATTTACGTTATTCGGACTATTGTTCTCATATTTGTTGCCATTTGTATGACATTTCGGTTGTTGTACGCCTCGGCCATCTTCAGTTGCTAGGAATTTCGAACCGAAACTTTTATTACGATCACTGGGCTATATCATTCTCATTCCTTCTGCGAAGCCTCTTTTGGTAGTCATGAGTTATCTCCCTCTAACCGGACTCTCTAAATTACTTGTACAACAACAACTGGATTTCTGGAACTTATAAAGCTAATGTTCAGTAACCATTTTTTACCAGTGAACATGTATTGATATATTCACCCGCTGGCATGAAATAATTTCCCTTACAGATATCAGTTGCACAGGGTTTTAAAAACGGTTACATCAATAGATTTGGTCTTCTCTCTACCGTCACCACTGATGAAAGAAGACAATTTGAATATTCACTTTTCGCTTCCCTAACCAACCTGTTTGATACAACTAAAATCCTCAAAGCTGCTTATCGTCATGCAGCTAACGGCATGATAGAACGTCTACATCGTTCTCCGAAAGAATCCTTGAAAACATCACTGAACTATATATTTTGGCTTCAGATTATTACATTAATACTTTTAGGGCTAAGAACATCTCTAAAATCTGATTATTGAAAAAAAAACTTACATATGGCATATCTTTACATTTATCAAACAAAACGAGCCACTCTTGGATCTCCTTCAACTGAAGGTATGGTGAGATTGAAGATGTCTCAAGTAACATTCCCATCTTCTAAATAATCAACCCGTGTAACATATTTACCAGAATCACTCAAAAACTGCAACTTTTTGCTAGTAAAAGACAACGCAACTAAACATCACTTACAAGCAGCTTACAGAGGTCCATACAAGGTTGTAAAACGTAGGGAAACATTTCATAATTGTGATTAATAATAGACAAGAAAATATTTCCCTTAACTAACTAAAACCGGTACATTTAGAAAATAATAGCAGTATAGCCTGGCGTTGCTCGGGTGTAATGAAAGCTTTCAAACTAATCCATGGTCCTGGAGCTCAGACTCTTTGGACGTTGGCACGAAAGACTAAAACGCAATAGTTGTTTCCAGTTAAAGTGAAACCGTAGACTGAAAGAAAAATGAATGGATATAAGTCAAATTTTAATTTCTTGGTATCGATATCAAATAAGTTTTTTTCGTCGTAAACTGAATTTTGAAGGCTAAATAAGGCCTCTGAGTAAATAGTATCATGACTGAGACTAAGAACTACAATTATACCTACTTAGAGCCAAACCTGAAGCAAAAACTAAAATAAAAGGGCTGGAAAAAAAAAACACACACACACAAACATCTTGCCTTTTATATATATATTATCGATTTTCTGCACTATTCTAAGAACTGCAACCTTGAAACTTCTGAATATCGTTTCTTATGTCTTTGTCTATAAGTGTATCAAATTTGATTAAAATCGGATCACTCCTTCTATAACTCGATTTTTTCGATTATCAATTGTCGACATTTATCGGAGGTACTTCGACACAAAACCTAGATAAGAACACTCGCAGACGCTTATAGTACAACTGTGTAAATTTTCAAGAAAATCGGTTCAACTGTTTCGGAGTATATAGGTAACGGACACACACACAGACACACAGACAAAGTTCCATTTATAAATAAGTTTAGATAGATTAGTGATGATTCATTAGAAACTACCATGCAGACACACCATAGAACTTCAAAGAGCGGTCGTCATATTATGTTTGGTGGATGCACCACGATTACGTCATTGACCTGATCGTTTACGGTTTTCATAAAGGATCTATTTTTCCTCACTAGCGACTATTCGGTCAAGAAAGATCATTGATGTGACACAGAAAGAGCATAGACCACAGTTCAAAACGTCTATCTTTTTGATTTTCATTGAGATCATGAGGAACTCATTCATCAAGCTTTTTCACCTTGCCAATACTCTCCAAATGGCATTAGACTGTTGCAGTGCTGACACCAAGTGTCTGAGACCTAAGTAGCTATTTTCTTACTTGACTTAATAAAAATCCGCTTTCTTGAGACTGTTGTACACATATCTCGATTGAAAGTGGGTACTTTAGCGCCTTTTAATATTAGTAGCAGTCCTTAAACATAATAAATTTAGCACCTATTTAACATAGTAGCAGTAGCGATCCTTAATAAACTTGTGTAGCAGCACCTCTGAAATATAAAGAACACGTGGATACTAAAATTATTCTCTCTTCCGGGTTTTTCTATTTCGAATTGTGAGACATGAACTTTCAACGTTGAAGCTAAAAGGGTTGTGAACACTTCGCACTAAAACACACCAACACAGTCCCGCGAGAATATATTCATGAACATTTCTTTATGAATGCAGTTTACGTCTAGGAAAAGAAAATATTCTTTTGTCAGTTTTATTCAAATGAATATTACTTATATTGCAATTTAATTTGTATATTATTTTGTGCATTCGTTTCACTAACTTTATTCCATGTAATAGGTTGTTACAAAAAAAATGGCCGATTTCAGAAACTGTTATGGTGAAACACACCTATTCCTCAGATAATGGACTCTCCCTCTTATTTTAATAAAAGTTAACAGGAAGTTAACAGCGGAAGTACTTGGAAAGTTCATGGGGTTCTTTAGACTTCTATTGGAGTTCAGTAGAACTACTAGGCAGTTTATATTAGTCGGCAGTTAGCCGAATACTAAGGAGTCAGCTTTCAGTGGAAGATTACCAAGTTCCTAACATTTTGGGTACGTGAAGTCTATTAGCAACCGACATAGCACGATTATAACTTTCAGCGCGAAAACTGCTCCACAACAGAAACTTAATTTTATTCTTGAAAACTTAACTGTAGAAATCTTGAAATTAGTCAAAACACGGGCCTTGAGAATCTGTGCACCTCTGCCATCGATCAACGAGATTATTTATTTCTCATTGATATAAAGTTATTGGCTGTGATGCAACGAAATCTTTCAAAGCTGATTCTACCTCTGGTTCGGACCTAAAAGTTTTACCATTTAAAAATGTGTTTAAAAAGTGATATAATCAGTTGGTGAAAGATAAGGAATAGATAAGATTATAGGGGATGGTGCAAACTCTCGCAGCCCAAGTCTGTCATTTTTTGCAACGTCATTCTTGCAAGATGTGGCCGTGCATTATCATGGAGTAGAATTAGACGAGGTCGATTCCTTAATGCAGGTCTAATTTCTTGCAGGAGTACATGCGTTTTAGCAAGTTGATTGCAGTAAAGCTCTGCATTAATGCTCTGATTAACTTCCAGAAAGCTGTAGTGGATAACACCAATTGCAGACCACCAGGCAGTCACCATAATCTTTTGCTGATGCAACTTTGGCTTTGGGAAATGTTTGGGGATGCACCACGATTACGTCATTGACCTGATCGTTTACGGTTTTCATAAAGGATCTATCTTTCCTCACTAGCGACTATTCGGTCAAGAAAGAAGGTCATTGATGTGACACAGAAAGAGCATAGAGCACACTTCAAAATGTCTATCTTTTTTATTTTCATTGAGATCATGAGGAAGTTATTCATCAAGCTTTTTTACCTTACCAATACTCTGCAAATGGCGCGAGATTGTTGCAGTGCTGACACAAAATGTCTGAGACAATTCTCTGACACTTTGACGTGGGTTTTCCTCGACACCTGCTTGCAATTATTCATTACCAAGACTGCACGACCGTTCTATACCATCTTCATCTTCAAGGCTTTCATCAACAGTACAGAATTCCTGGAACGACCTTCGTAATGTCGGATCACTTGTGTAGACCCATCTCCCCATGTTTTGTTGATATTGACAGAAGTTTGGGAGGCACTGTACCCAAGTTTGAATTCATGCAAGAAAGTAAACGAAGATCATATCTTGTCATTTTCATAATTACGGCTTCGACTCTTCAAGAATATTTCTATCTGAAAGTAAGTTAAAAATTATTAAAGATCACACGTTAATTATTATGTATTTCAAAATTCACTTAATGTATACCGTGAATAGTATGTTAAAATGTTTTTTTTTCAAAATACAACACTTCGAGCAGCCATTATGTTTTTAACAACCTAATACTAAAAAATATTCCGGTAATTAATCACATACATCTACTTAATGAAGTAGCCAATCACAAAACAAGGAAACTAATTTCAAAATAAATGTTTATTATGATAAGTCTTGTCTAACAGAATGTCTAAGTAGTCAAAGAAAATCAAATTCAGACAAAATGTTGATAATAAGACTGTGCTGCACCAGTTATCTCGACAGGAAGAGACTGTCTTCTTTGAAAATTTGCATTGAAAATAGTAAATTTAAATCGAATTCTATCACAGCCTCCTATCGTAGTTGAAACATAGCGTTTAACATATGTGGATATATACGGAATGTAGCTTCTTTTCTCGCACTTCCCGCCTGTGGAATTCTCTTCCGTATACTTGCTTTCCTCACAGTTACAATCTCCGAGAATTTAAATGCAAAGTCAATAGTCATCTCCTGTCTCACTAACTTACATCCTTACTCTCATGCTTTTCTTCATCCACCCCACTCTCATCAGTACTCTTCCCTCTCCTACTCTCTTCCTGACACCCCCTGCAACCTATCACTCCTCATAACATTCCTCCTATGTAACCCCCTGCACAAAAGTGGCAGTAAAATGCCTTGCTTGGGGCGACACGATTATATAAAAAAAAAAAGATGAATAATACATTAACCCTTTTCGACCGGTGAAAGATCGTTGCTTAAATAATTATGTTAATGTTTATAATGGTGAATGTTTGAAGCGTTAAAGCCAATACTTATTTATTTTAACGCACACGCAGAGCTTTTCTTTCTTTTTTCACCCTCTCTCTATATATATTTGTGTGTGTGTGCGTGTGCATGCGTGCGTGCAAGTGTGTGTGTGTTTGTTACTCTATCTCTTTCTTGCTTGCAACTTCTTGGGCGCTTTCACGTCAGAAGAATCTATTTTCCCACAAAAAAAAAAATGCTCTGTGGCTATGAATGTGTCAGTGAAACGACTGCACACTTCAGGCCCACCAGTCTTTTTCGCTGTCACTAAGAGTTGTTATGACTGCCAACAAGTCGTTATTAGATTAACACCAACTGCATAGAATAGAAGGGAGAGAACTCTGCATGTACTATGAATTGAATATAATGCTGCGTTCGTGATAATCTCCTCACTGGACGTCTAAAGTTCCCAAGACGAATTGATGAGATCGATACCCACCAGCCACTTGAAATAAGTTAAGTGATAGGAAATGTGATTATGCAAGTGAGAGAATATCCCACAGGTTATAGTAATATCTTTAAAATACCATTTCCACCCATGAAATAAGTTATAATAAATAAGTAATGAAAATGATTATTTTCATTTAGCTTAAAAAACAGGGTGGGCTATTACAATTAGTTTTGTGAGAAGCGTTTAGAATATATATATATTGGACGTTACGAGATCCTGTATATATTTTATATATTTGATCTGTCTATCGCCCGGTTCACACTCCACCCACGTCTATTGAACAGGTTAAGAGGCTCATCCCTTGTTCCCTGTTTAGGATGTGGTTTCCGGCTCTCTCTTTTCCAGTCTTCTCACTTTGTTTTTTTTCAATTGGAGTAGATAGATCTATCTATCACCCGGTTCACACTCCACCCCCGTCTATTGAACAGGTTAAGAGGCTCATCCCCTGTTCCCTGTTTAGGATGTGGTTTCCGGCTTTCTCTTTTCCAATCTTTTCACTATTACGTAGCCCCCTGCACATCAGTGGCGTTACCGCCTTGCTCGGGGTGATACGATTAAAAAAAAACAAAAAAACATATGTTTTTCCAGCAGACGATAAGTAATTATATGACCAACGTTTTAAGATCATTAACACTATTTTCCAGGGTATTTTTTACATATTATATGTTCTATAGAAAATTGAACTTCTTTATTAACTATATAAATAATAATGAGAGCGAATGGAAGTTTAATCGTATTTGCTTAATAAATCCTACGTTTTGAATTATGTGCGTAATAATAAGAGTGAATGAAAGAATATTTTAACGTATTTGTTAAATAAATCATGCCTTTTATCTTTATGTTTTTTTTATATTATATTATTGTCGTTCACCCAATACAAGGCATATGAGCCACTCAACGTAGAGGGTTATTAAATGAGTTTGTTGTAATAACGTTTATGAAGAAAGAAAGAATTGTATATTGTGTGGGCATGTAGGGTATATAAGGGTTGATTCTTGAGGCCAGTCCTCCGATGCATATGTAATCAATTCTGGCATCTTCCCTCCTCTCACTACTATCCTCTGTTTGCTTTATATTAACGATTTAACTTTGAACATTCTCAGACCTTTAATGAATATATATGCAGATGACACCATGTTGCATTGGTGCAGCTGTAATTAAATATATGACTATGTCCTGGCAGTTAAACTCTCCTCTGAACTAACTCTCACAGCTCAATGGGAGAGAAACTGACTGTTATCATTTACTAGCAGTATAGCCCGACGTTGCTCAGGTGTAATGAAAGCTTTAAAACTAACCCATGGTCCTGGAGCTCAGAATCAGCCTAAAGAATATTTGTGTGAAGTTTGGTGAGAATCGGATAAAAATTGTGGATTTGTATAAAGGACATACAGACACACACACAAACATCTTTCCTTTATATATATATATATATATATATATATATATATATATATATATACATACATATATATATATACATATATATATATATATACATATATATATACATATATATATATATACATATATATATATATATACATATATATATACATATATATATATACATATATATATATACATATATATATATATACATATATATATACATATATATATATACATATATATATATATATACATATATATATATATATATTATCGATTTTCTGCACTATTGTAAGAACTGCAACCTTGAAACTTCTGAATATCGTTTCTTATGTATTTGTCTATGAGTGTATCAAATTTGATTAAAATCGAACCACTCCTTCTATAACCCAATTTTTTCGATTATCGATTTTCGATATTTATCGGGGGTACCTCGACACAAAACCTAGCTAAGAACCCTCGCAGACGCTTATAGTACAACTGTGTAAATTTTCAAGAAAATTGGTTCAGCCGTTTTGGAGTCTATAGGTAACGGACGGACACACACACACACACACACACACACACACAGACACACACAAAGTTCCATTTATAAATAAGTTTAGATTAACTCCAAAACTAGACTAAATACATTTCATTACCACCAAGCAAACACTAAACCGCCAATTCTAATTAGTGGCCATAACTTCTGTTATAACTCGCTACTAACTATATTTTCACAATAAATATTTATAGGCAAATCTCATAACTCGGATATTTCAGTACCGGATAAGTTTGTAGTGTTTTCTTTCAGACATAAACCTTAGCTTTTACTGACATGTGACGAATTGAAATGTTAAAAGTCTTTTCACCAGCAACAAATAATTTCAGTGAGTCAAAGCCGTTAGAGTCAGTCCTCAGAGTATTTCTTACAGACATCTCGGTGAGTGCCTAAGCAAGACTAATATTATAATCGCTAGAAAACGAGTTATAATAGTGGCGAAGAGGATTCTGAACACATTCGAGGTATAACAATTTCTATGTGGCTTCGTTTATTATTGTTATATCACTACCAGTGACTAGTTGCATTTTTACAGACACATTATTAATTTTGACGTAGACGAATTTTCTTGGGTTTCTGTAATTAGTTTTTCCGTCTCAATGCTGTGTATGAATTTTTTTCTGTGAGAACTTTTCCTTGCATTAGTTTTACAGTGTAGCTTTTTATGTCCTACTTTTTCAAACATGTAGCACTTTAAATTCTAAAAAGAGATTGTCGTCTCCGAGTTGCAATCTTTCACATCTGAAACATGGATTAATGTTTCTTTCCCCCATTTTTCTTTAACTTGTATATACTTTTTTTCAATTTCCCCCGTATCGCGTCTCAAATTTAGTATTCTCTGATATTCATTCAATATTTATTGTAGCGTTATTTTTTAATTCTCTTCCGGTTTTTGTTAGAATTCTAGCACGAATTTCGTATTTTTCCGTCGTTAACCCTTGAATGAAAATTAATCCTTTAAATATATCCGGAGTTACTTCGCTTAATTTAAATCTTTCACACTTCTTTTAACGGTTCCAGCATATGTGAAAAAATATTCACCTTCATTTTTCGTCAAATTTATACTTTTTCTACGGTTAGTGAAGAACAAACTTTCTCACTAAATATTTTAGTCAGAATATTTACAGTTTCTCTTTTCAAAACAAATTTCTCCTGATCTTCTCGGTAGTACAAAATTACAGAACTTTTCATGTTCTATTGGTGATCACAAAAGCCTTGTTTTTTTTTTATTATTGTCCTAGTCGCTGCATTCTTCTCTGTAAATTTGCTCGTATCTTCTAAAATAAGCAGAAAATTTTTTTATCATTTCAATTGTCTGCAAATGCCATAGCTGAATTCACAGTATAATAGAATCGTATGTGAATGCCATAACAAAATAACAGTTAAGTGCCATACGTGAAACACGCTTGGGCGATCATGTCTCGAAGAATGACTGACTGGGCAGAAGATTATCCCGCAGTAGGTTGCCATTGCTTTCTGCGGTAGACTGGCTGACAGCCAAGGCTATAGAACTCAATCTGTCCTGTTATTTAACCCATAACTGGAGAGAAGAGATGGATTAATACCTTTCCCAAAGGTATTTGCACGTAAGTGAATGCAATGAATTCAACTGGAATTCGAACGCGGCTCCCCGATTTCTCGTTCTGAGCCGATATCCACTGCACCACAGCGCACATCCACATAAGTTAACTGAAAAGATTAAAGAGAAAACGGAAAATTCTCCAATTTTTTTCAATGCTGCGTCAATTAACTTTTGCTGTTATTTCTAAATTTTGTTGTGATTTTATCACTTGGGCTAATAATTCTTCCACATTTAAGAATATCTGTTTTTTATTCTTTACTCACAGCAAATAAAATAATTACATCAACGTAGTTCTAACTTCTTATAATCACTGTTAATATGTGCACCACGGCAAAAGAGGTATTTTTCCTACTCCATATAAGTTTTGATTCCTCATCGACACTGTTATAACTCGCTACTTATGGTTATAATATTATGTCTCAACTGACTCCAACGAACACCCTTTCAAAGCTCACTCAGAAATCTGAGTATCTACCGGCCTCCCCTACAGAGGCTGGATGCAGCACAAAGCCATTTTATAGTAAGATCCTAGGGTCCTTAACTTCAGAGAAAAAAATTCCGTAAATCCTGCACAATGCAGGTTCAGGCACCTGTCTATTTTTCCACAGACAAGGCTCTGACCTTCGGTTGAGTCTCGTTTAGGTTTCTCTCCGCACGGAGGCAGAGAGTCCGACGAGAGTGTAGCTCTCTCGGAACTCTGTTACTGAACTCTCATTCAGTTCTTTATTTAAGGCATTATGTTTATTTCATTTGTGTTACCAGGAGTGTCTTATTTACTCTACATCACTTTCAAAGTCGTTCCTTGCCTTGAATGGTTAACGGGGTATAAAGCTTATTTCAGACTTCAAATGAAAAGTTTGTATTCTTGTCGTCGCAAAAGATTCTATAAGGGTGGTTAGTTATTTAAATCGATCCTGGAAATACTCAATTCCTGCTGAAATGCTCTATCTTTACAAGAGTCAAATCAAATCAACACTGGTTTAATAACGTAATTTAAATATTTTGTGCTCATTCATAAAATAATAATGATTTTAACAATACAAATCTTACTAATTGACCCATAGCTGGGGGAAGTAGAGGTGGATTATTACCTATTAAACGAGTATTTACATGTAAATAAATATATCGAACACAACTGGAATTAGAATTGAGCTCCCTGCTTAACAATTCCGAGCGATTATGGATTACTGCACTGACACATTTAAGCTTTCGGCCCCTGGTATTCAACAGTCTAGGTACTGACCAGGATTGACGTTGCTTAACTTCGGGGATCGTACAGGAGTCAGTGTTTCAACGTGATGTGGCCTTAATCCACTGGAATGAGAAATGTAATGTTAATGTTAATGCTTAGAATTATATGAGAGAGAGAGAGAGAGAGAGAGAGAGAGAGAGAGAGAGAGATGTAGAAGGATGTAGAGTTATGTTTTATAGATTACTCAGTAGGATTTGACAAAGCATGGCACAAGGATCAACCAATTTGAAACTCTTGGAAAATTAGACTTATCTGGAAAATATATTAGAATAATCCAAAACTTGGAGCAATACGGATAGAAAATGAAATTGAGTAAACTACACAAATTTAGGTCTTGGCGTGAGACAAGGATGTGTCTTCTCTCCAGATGTATTCAATCTCTACTACTAGGCTCTTCTACGATAACTGAATCAGTAGGTATACTCTTAACAATATAAAACACACAAATATTGATGTGTTGATGACCGATTCGGAAAGAAAGCTACAGGATCTCCTAGACAGCGTAGTAGAAGAAAGCGAGAAAAAAAGACTAACTGTCAATTGCAAGAACACAGAAACAGTGGTCATCAGCATGAGAGAGGTAAGTTCAAGATGCGAGTATTTTTTTTTTTTAATCGTATCACCTCGAGCAAGGCGGTAACGCCACTGATGTGTAGGAGGCTACGTAATAGTGAAAAGATTGGAAAAGAAAAAGCCGGAGACCACATCCTAAACAGGGAACAAGGGATGAGCCTCTTCACCTGTTCAATAGGCGTGGGTGGAGTGTGAACCGGGCGACAGTTTAGTCTATCTACTCCAATTGATTTATAAATTAGAGATATACTCATCAAGTAGGTGCAGAAGCTTATATATCTGGGAAGCGTTTTAAGAAACGGAAAAGCCGGAGACCACATCCTAAACAGGGAACAAGGGATGAGCCTCTTCACCTGTTCAATAGGCGTGGGTGGAGTGTGAACCGGGCGATAGTTTAGTCTATCTACTCCAATTGATTTATAAATTAGAGATATACTCATCAAGTAGGTGCAGAAGCTTATATATCTGGGAAGCGTTTTAAGAAAGAATGGAAAATGTGACACCGTGATCCAAATTCGCATTGGAAAGTGAAAGGAGCATCCTAAAAGCTAAGCAAAGTGCTGAGAAACGGGAAAGATTCATTAGAAACAAAGAAAAGAGCGCTTGTTTGTTATGTGATATATATATATAAAATAAAATACATTTTCAATATTCAAAATTGTTGAATGATCATATCGACATGAAATCCCTAAGAGAGATTTCACATCTCATCAGCAACAGTACCTATTTCAACATAAAAATAAAAATAAAATAAAAAGAGAAATAAAAAATTAAATAGAAAAAAAAATGACGGCTAAGATTTGAGAAATTTACGCCACAAAAAATTCGGAAGCAAATAAAAATAATTATTTTTTTAATAAAAATAATTTCCATTTTTATTTAATAATTATTTTATTTAATAATAATTATTATAATAATTATTTTATTTAATAATTATTTTTTTAATAAAAATAATTTCCATTTTTTCACTTACAACTCTACCTAAAAGTAAGATCTAAAAATAGACATTTTTATTTGCTTCCGAATATTTTATTAATTTGTTTCTAAGCTTTCGGCTCACATGAGCCATCTTCAGAGAAGTTATTAAGACGGTAATACAATAACATCCACCATCACCGACGATTTTATTTTGTGTTGACATAAAACTCCGCTAGGCAACACAAAATAAAATCGTCGGTGATGGTGGATGTTATTGTGTTACCGTCTTGGTGACCTCTCTGAAGATGGCTCATGTGAGCCGAAAGCTTAGAAACAAATTAATAAAAAAATTATCCAAATGTTGGAGAACTTTTGTCTTTATTTTCAACTGAAATTAAAGCCAAAATACGACGTTTAAAGCGGCTCATGATTAAACATAATAGACATTCATTGTCTCTTATATTTAACAGTATATGTTTAGAAAATTATTTGCTGCCTCGATACACTATATATATATATCTTTTTATATGTTAGCTGGACAATCTTTGTACTAATGAGAAAACTAGAGGCAACAATGATTGGTTCTACAGAAAGACATTGAAGGACCGAGTAATAAAGAAGGAGCAAAATTCTCGAAGAAAATGTCAAAAGATAGAATAATTCTACTAAGAACCAGAAAACTATAGTTGAAATTTTTGCACATAATAAGAAAAGAAAGCTGGGAAAATCTAATTCTCATAGGACATATTCTGAACAAGAGAGACATGTAAAAGAAGAGAGCCACTTACCGTTTTTTATAATCATTTCACCCCAAGCAAGGCAGAACTGCCACTGGTGCGCAGGGGGTTACATAAGAGGAGAGTGATGAGAAAGAGGAACAAGTTAAATGGGGTGACAGAAAATGGGTAAGAGAAGGATGAGAACACTGGTGTGAAGAGAGCTGCATGAGAGTAGAGTGGACGGGGGAAAAGAACATGATACAAGGTTGTCAGAAAAATGATAAAAATAAAAAAATAAAAATACAAATAAAAAATAAAAATAAAAGATGGCAATTGACCTTACATTTATATTCTTGGAGATTGTAGCCGTCAGGGAAGCAAGTATATGGAATGGAATTTCACAGGCGGGAAGTGCGAGAAAAGAAGCTGATGGAGTAGAAGTTGCAGTTACATTTTATTGGTTTCAATGTAGGACCTAGTTTGTATGAATGGATGGCGGAAATGGATGCGGAGGCCTTAGGAAATAAAATTGTTACGGGATAGGAAGTTGTGGAGATCATTCTGAAAAACCGCAGAAAAAGGAAGAAGAAGAAGAAGAAGAAGAAGAAAAAGAAGAAGAAGAAGAAGAAGAAGAAGAAGAAGAAGAAGAAATCATCATACTGCTTAGAAAATCATAGGAATAAATCAGTCGATAACTAAGCTTAACGGGAGAGAGAGAGTGAGAGAGAGAGAGAGAGAGCATCAACAGTAAATACAAATATTGAACAACAACCTCGTCTTAATGGCTATTACTTAAAAAGAGAGTTTGATCCTTACTCGGCACCCTCCTGGTTCCTCATCGAAACAAAACGTAACTTTTCTCATTTGTCAAGAAAACATTGAAATTAGTCTGTCTTCATTGTTGGGTCAATATTCACACAAATCATGGATCACATGCATAGAAGCTTTTATGGATGCGTTCATGAACGAAACTTGCATTACTTCAAGAATAGATTTGCACTATAAACTTTTACAAATACACAGTTCTTTCGGGCGAGTTTGTCTTCCTTTGTGTTTTATTTGCTGCAACGTAACTTTAGTACCCAATGAGTTCAAACTTATGTAAGTATTTTATTTACGCGCATTCGAATTGTAGGATAAACTGCAAGAATAGGTACATTAATTTGGAACTCTGCCAGCAGAAATTTATTGCCTCTTCATCGCTATAATTCTATTATATAATCTGATTATATATATATATATATATATATATATATATATATATATGATTATATATGATTATATATATATATATATATAACGTTGATAAAAGTTTATCCTAAGATGACTCTTAATGCGTTTGTGTCAGACGTTACCTTATTTGCAGGAGATTTTCGATATTTTCCCGCTAAATTTCCCATGCCGTCTTTGATTGGTTAACGCGGATATTTAAAAAGAGGCTTTATTGGTGGAGTATTGAAAGACCCATACGGAGTCGGCCGAGAATTGTGTAAGAAAATCTTTTAGAGCTAATAAAATTTGACGTCAGCTCGGGAAGAAGAGCAAACATGCAATGAAACACTTTAAGTAAATATGGAGGATTGACCAATTCTTTCAGCAGGATTAATCCTGCCGCAAAAATTGGAAAAACATTTTAAGTTACCCAAATCCTAAACATTATTGAGACTGACCGGAAACAGAAAGGGAGGTTTTTATGATTTTCTTTAAATACTCGTGAAAAAAAAAATGTTTTAAAATAATTATTAATTTATGGTGTCCGGAAATATTTCCTCAGCCTTATTCATTTCCTCCTGAGTTTTTTTTTCCTTTTGTCATGTGTCTATTTCCTTCCTTCCTTCCTTCCTTCCTTCCTTCCTTCCTTCCTTCCTTTTTTTGTTTCGTTAATATTTAATTATTGCGATCATTCTTTATTTCTGTTTCTCTTTCTTTATTTTTCTTTCGACTATTTCTTCCCCTTGTTTAGAAGCCATAAAAGGTCAGTAAGTAGTTATGACAGGCTCTATAATTATGGAAGAGTGATTTAACCAAGTTTTCATATTGTCTTTCT